>VDFB02290680.1:0-60521 GCA_007258455.2 Sequoia sempervirens
AATAAACAAGCACAAACACATGCAAACAATAAATCAAATACATTCAGAAAAGAAGAGTTTATATCCAATGACATGTTGAAGTCAAGGGTGTATGGGATGGTGAGTGAGAGGGAAAGATGAATGGGATGGGAAAAAATTTGAAAAAAGAGTGAATCATAGTGTGAATATGTGAAAGGATGTGATGTGAGGAGAGATGGAAGGGGATGCACCCATTTGAGCATAAAATCAAGGAAAGGGTGTGAATGGACTAAGGATATAAAGAAAATGGAATGGATGAAGGGAGGTAAAATGATGGATGGTGGGAAGTGGGGTGGGATGAAAATAAGATGGAGTGTTGGTAGGTGAGTAATCCGATGGAGAGTGGAATGAGTAGGTAAATACATGTAGAGGGGATAATGGAGAGGGATAGGGAGCTTGCATGAACAATTCAAGGTAAAGGGAAAAAAATGATGGGTGGAATGTGATGAATGAGATAACATGGAGTGGTACATGCTCATAGATTAGAGTGGATTTCTGCTCCACATAATGCCTATTTTTTAATTTCTCATCATGGTGCTTGCCCAAGGCACCACAAAAAGTAGTTTTCATCATTAGACAAACTTATTTTTCTTTACTATTTTTTTTAGTTTTTTAGAATTATATTGATTTTCTATTTTTTTGTATTTTTTGGTCTTTAGAAGAATGATTCTAATAGTTTATGCATATAATTTATTGAGGCATATTATATTTATGGTATCATCCATTTTTTTAAATCACAAAAGAAAGATCAAAGCAATTGATTTGTTATGCAACCAAGAAAGAAAAGATTGAATCCAAAAGAGCACTAATATGTGCAATGTATTAACCTGAATGGTTTTGAATTATAATTATTACAATGAATGTGCAAACATTATAAAAGAATGCAAAAGCAAACCCTAGATGAGGATTGCATTAGATTGTGACAAGTGTCTTAATCCCATGCAATGAGACAACTAGACCTATAATTAGCCCAATCTAATAATAAAAAATCACTCCTAAGTTTAGCTTAAATGAACTAAAAGTAATAAGGGACTTAATAATTAATTAATGAATAATTAATTATCAAGTGATTATCCTAATTACTCCAACACCCCCCTTAAGATCAACTTAGAAAGAAGCTATAAACCCTGATGTAGAATGCAATGTTGGATGCATAAATGGGTTTCAGATACAAGTCTTGATGAGGTACCCATGTACAAATAAATAAAACTCTCATAACTAGAGAAAGGGAGAAAACCACATGGGAAAAAACTCCTTTCCAAAAGAGAGAAAAAGAAATGACTGCACTAGGGAAAGAAGGATAGTAGGAAGATTCAATGTGACCCCCCAAGGACTACTTTTGTCATACAAGTACAATAGATGTCCCCTCGATAGGAGAGAGAAAAAATTATATGAATCCGCCCATAAAGAAATAGCTCACATGCCAATGATGAACGCCTAAAGATAGAATATAATCCACTACCTATAAACAACATTTCTCCCTTTAGGAAGGAATAGATCCACTGGTGATTGGAGAAGCCAATCCAAAAAGATGGGTGAATTTGGAATCCAAATCCAAATCCAAATTATGTGTGCATTTGAAAAGTGCCCACGTGTCCACATGTCATAAAGCAATGATGGAAATCTATAATCCTGTGAAGACTAATGTAGAACAACCTACAAAGGCAATGAAGATGGTGGGCCAACAACGTTGATGTGGCTGTCAACAAACAGGAGATGAATGTCCTCAAAGTAATCCACCATATCTACAATATGAGACTCTAAAAACAAGGATGATATGTCTGCAAGATACGAATCTCAAGTAGCTATGTCTGAAAGAAGATGGATGTCTTGTTGCACTGAATCAATAGGGGCCAAAGATGTGGTGATGTCAAAAAAATTAGGAACAAAAAAAGATGATGATGTAGTCTCAATCTGAAGAGTGGGAACATGAAGACAAGTCTTTGAACCATCGAAACATGCAAGACCTGTGAGATACTCAAGCTCCTCTAAAGTATCTGTTTTCAATCAGATTGCACCCGAATGCTCGATTATTTAAATCTAGCAATCTGTTGAAACATGGAATGATTCTCAGGCCTGTGGGTTGCCTAATTTTGAGAATCAATCTCCAAAGAGGGCTGGTTCCCTGATGAAAAACCTCCTAAAACTAACTGATTTGGCTGGGAAAGAGGTAGAAAGACTAAGTCTGAATTCTAAACTATGAAACTTTAACTATGGTGATGCACTGAAGAATTCAACATGTAGACTTAACTCACAGAACAATTACTCACTATTTTCATTCGCACAACTAGATCTAGAAGTTTAAACACTTGAATGTTTTAAACAAAGGTTGTTAAAGAAACAATCACAGAAGGAAAATATGATTTCCACAACTAGACTATTAAATTATTGATTAGCACAATGTTTAACCAGTAGATTTAAACTTGGATGCATACAGAATTCATTAAGGAGATAGAAATATTTAAAGGTTTCATATATTGCAAAACACAATAATCACTTCGATCAATCCTACATGACAAAGATGCTTAAAACTTGAAGGAAAATTCTAAAATATTGAAACTTGAAGGAATTCTCTGCAATGACACGATTTGAACCTGTAAAAAACACTGATGTATTAATCTGTAAAAATGTTGAGTTACAAGATGATTCGCTTTGCAAAGTGCAAAGGCTGAAAAACAAGAACTACTTGAAAAAGATAAACTTTTTCAATATATACAATATGAAAGGCACTCCAAAGCGCATGAATAGCAACTGAAAGAGATCTGAAAGTGAAAAGATGACAATTACAATGTGAAATCCGAGCACAAGTGAAAATCCCTAAAAAATGGCTCAAATTCATGCAAAAATGAGTGAACACAAACTTGAACTGGCAGTCATAAAGCATGAAATCAATCTACAACTCAAACTGGACTGAAATCCCTGAAAAAGTGGGCTAAAGCATGCAAATTTCACCTTGTTTGTATCAATCCGCCCATGCACACTTTAAAGTTCATCCTCCCCATTTAAGTCTTCAGTTGAGACTGATGTAGAACTAGAGTAAAATATGTTTTAGCTTTATATAATATTCTTATTTGCATTCTAGATGATAAATTAATTAAATGATTATCTCGTCATTCAATTAATTTATTTACATTATTTATGCAAATAAGAATAAAGAATAATAAAGCTAATTTATTTTATTTCACCTTATGATCTTCAAACTCAATAATGTATTTCGCACTTTTCACTATTTGACAATACTTGGCATAATACATCAACTAATGATGTTGACCACCTTGCTAGGCACATTGACTTCAAAAACGTGACCATGGAGACAATTAAAAACAAAATGATTATTAAAAATCATCACAAAATGTGCAAAGTGGGATTAGGGCGAATAGTCAAAAGTACACATTGAACCCTAAAATCATTATCACTCCTTTGAATTCGACTTAGAGAAGCTTGAGGAAGTCGGCCGCCACCATGGAGTAGGGTTTTCTGGTAAACTCTTTGATATTGAGCAGTCTTGGGACGCTTTCTGAGTGATCTTTCACCAAATTTTCATAAAAAGTTCACTGTAATATCAATTGTAAGCATTTCAATACTCTTTTTCACCATTTCCTGAGACAAATTTAGATATAAAAACCACGGCCATGTATATATTCTGCTAAATTTTGTATATTTAATTGTCCTGAAGCCGCCATTGTTGGAGTTTGAAGCTCGCCTTCACCATTCGAGCAATACTTGGAATCTTTCTTGTTAAACAACCTTCTAGAAGTCACTAGAAACTTATGGTAAGAGCGAAATCTGAGATTGAACTCCATTTTAAAATTCCTTTTCAAGCTCAAAGTCGCGGCTATACATTTATTCTGATTTTTTTGTTTATTGATGATTTCTCATTTATTATGGCCGCCATCAATCCCTCTGACTTGAGCTTTTTTTTAAAAAAAAACTTACACATTGTTGCATAATGAACCTTGGTAAGTTTTCACCAGTCAAGCATTATACTCTCTTTTACTTCTACACAAAAATTGCCTGACATGAAACCCCCAAAATGATCAGAACACGCCTTTATTTCCATTTTGTAATGAAGAAAACTTCTGAATCTTATGATGAAAGTTCTTTTATTCTGGAACAATATGTGGAAATAAAATTTGGATCTTCATTTTTTGCAAATGTGTAAAGTTCCAAGACTTAAATTTCAAGCTGAGATCTGGAATCTTTTGAAAAATGGTTTCAAATACTCATGATGAGCTATGAATTAAAACCCACATTCTGTGTTTTATTGTGAAGATTCAAGATGACTTTTTATTGCGCATAACCCTGCTCACTCTATGGATCGAGGTCTCTAACCTGTGCCTTCCTTCCTTTGTTGTTGGCTTGCTCTCATGGGTTGTTGCTACCATTTGAATTTGAACAGTTATAGAATCATTTTTAACACCTGTGCACAGATTTTCTATTTAGATTTCGTGACTCTTGTTTGTATTATTTGAATACTGTTGTGCATAACTCGTAAACACTTTCCTCTTCATTTTGTGCCTGTCTTAGTCACCAAAGATTGTTGTTCTCCCAACCTCTACCACTATGGCACGAACAAAAATGCTTAACCTTTTCTAAATTTTAGATTACCCTGTTCATGGCTATACTGTGTATGCATTTGTGTTTTATCTTGACATTCTACAGGCTGAGATAATTTTGTAACTGGACAACATCTCACTGTCCTATGTAAGCTCTCCTTTTAATTATTGACTATAGTCATTCATCAGGTAATCAAAATGATGGCTTACACCTTGCATCTGGTTCATGTGGAACTGTCATCATAAAAGAAACTTGCTCAGAAATTTCTGTATACTATTCAACTTGTGACTACTCACTTAATGCTTTATGCTGGTATAGATACTTTTGTTATGTCCTTTTAACTTGAACTGTAAAAATGTTGTCCTGTAGATGCAAGCTTTAAGTTCGTGATAATCTCTCACTTTAGAATACTTTGTCATTTAATTCACAAACTGCTGAAATGAGGCATTTATGAGGTATTGCCAATTGTTCATTGGCCTTGTTCACTGTTGTATTTATGCTCTATGCTTGTCACTGTGCTATCTCTCAAGCTCACTTGAAGCAAGATAATGAACATCCTTTGTTCCCCAAATCATGGCTGTATTTTATGATGGAAACACACTCAGCAATATGTGCCAGAGTATAACATTAGCTTGTAACATTAGATTGTTCTGTTTGGTAAAAGATAATGCATATTTGTATCTTCCATTATTAGTAAATGCTGATTTAAAACAGAATTTGCTGCTTTCTGTTGAAGAACTTGTAAAAACTTGGACTGTTGCAAATCTGTTATGTACGGTGATATGATTTATGAAAGCATTCCAACACTCGAATATTTTGTTTCTCTTCAATGCAAAGAGGCTCAACACTTTATTTAGATGTAATGTGAAAAATATAAAGTAGAGCATAAACAAAAAATGAAACTGATGAGTGCAACATTGATTGATCCTTTCTTGAAATGAATAGCAAAGTCATACTGTATGCTCAAACTGCTTTTCCTGAATCTGTTTGAAATAAAGTTGCTTATTTGACTATTTCTTTAGCTCTTTTGACGACTGATTTGACAATATTAATGAACTCTCGTATGTAACTTAAGAGTGTATCCTTTTGATATGTCGAGCTCAACCCTTGTGGGAGCCCGTTTTACTCGACATATCTGATGAAATGGTCTTGAACATGATGAACCTGTTCCTGCACATTGAAACAAACATGTTAGCAAAATAAAAGAAGCTGAAAACTTCTATTGAATTATGTTCTTCCTTCTTGACTTTTTCAATCATCAGATGGATGCCTGATCGACTGTATCTTATATTCCTGTCAGTAGCATAGGCATATGATAGGATTTGATCCGTTATTGCTTAGAGACCATCTCTAACATCATTTTAATCTTTTCCTGCAGATGCCTTTGAAGCTGGAAACGGAGCTAAAACTGTCGTCACAACTGAACCTCAATTGTCAACGATTCGTCATTCCAGGCAATGGCGGATCATCTTTTACCTTATGCTCTCGTTATTTTCAGTTGTATAGCATACCATTGTTTATGCATTCCTTATTTGATTGTAAAAATCCAAAAAAGTTACTTCCACGGCTTGTGTGGAATTCAACATTTTTTACAAAATGAATAAAAGCATTATTATGCAAATTTTCTCAATTTCCTATTTTAAATGTTTGCACAATAAAACTATGATTCATATGTAAAACGATCTCGATGATGATCAATGAACATTTAATCAGCAAGACATGAAAAATTTATGTACCTATAAATGATGAATTTCATCCAGCTCGACCTGTTTGAGCTCAGAGTGAAAAATAGGTAACAGTATCATCATCAAATGGTATGAATTTGCATCTACAAGAGGGATGAGACAATCTGCAATAGTATCCTTTAGGTATGGAGAGATATGAGGGTCTCCACGAATCTCCCAAAGTGTGTGGGGACATTCAATGTCTGATACAACACACATAGTGTCAAGATGAACACTAGAACAAATAACCCCTACAATACAATCTATGATGATACCCCATGCTAATAAACTCCTTGGTGTGTCTAGTGTAGGTATGAGTCCATATAAATAAGGAAAAATATCAAGCCACCTAAGATGTTTCAAGATGCCATTTCACCAAGACTCATAATTGTCCTTGTCCAAGTTCACAAAAGGATGAACAAAAAAACCCATGATACTCACTCAAATGAAAAAAATCAGAGACTAATAACCTTAGTACTGATAAAGCATATCAAATGATGTCATCCTACGCAAATAGATCCTTTCCCATTGCTAAGACGTCCAAGTAATTAAGCAAAATGTTTAAACACAAAATATTGAATAAAATGTACCTAAGGCGGATTCTAGAAAAAGTGCATAAATAGATCTTAAAAGCTCTGAAATACCTTTCCAACACCACTTGAATCACAAAAATCATAGATATAGGAAAAAAGTTATGAGCTCAAAAGTGCAAAATGAAGATTTGACTTTGACTGAGAATAATAGGAACCAATAGAAAATCTAATAATGAGACCTATACAACTGGAAAGAGCTTAGAACCAAGTTTCTGACAATATCTTGTTTGCCTAATTTTGACACTGCATGCCCAAGTTATGACCAATTTACGAAAATAGGTCAAAAAAGAGAAAAAAAAACTTAGCTAGTGGCTAGTGGGTGGCGAAATTTTTTTTAAAAGCTTTTTTTTCTTTTTTACTTTTTTCTTTTTTTGCTTTTTGCACTTTAAAAAATTAAAAAAAGAAAAATTGATGATGATTTTGTTTTGAATTTTTCTAGAAAAACAAATTAAAAAACTAGAATATTTTTCTCAAGATGGATCTCTCAAAATTTGGATAGGAGGCTACAGATCTGGAGCTCTGATACCATGTTGAAGTTGATGATTGAACTCCACAACACCCAAAAATCACCTATGAGAAATTATCCTATCACAAAAGAAAGATCAAGGCAACTGATTTGCTATGCAGCCAAGAGAAAATATTGAATCTAGAAGAGCACTTATATGTGCAATGTATTAACCTGAATGGTTTTGAATTATAATTATTACAATTAATGTGCAAGATTTATAAAAGCATGCAAAAGAACACCCTAGATGAGGATTGCATTAGATTATGGAAAGTGCCTTAATTGTTGGAAACTTGCAGCCAATTAAAGACAATTTCCACAAAACCCATAAAGAAATTTATGCATCTAAATATTCAGAATCCACATGCAAGAGAATAGACAACATACCCATGAAAATATGACACAAGATATACCTTAGGAAAACCCTTAAGAGGGAAAAAACCCAGCCTCCAAAAGCATCCATCTCTCATGTATTATTCAGCAATAAGATTACAATACATCTTCTAAGTCTCCATGAACACCATTGAAGCAACAATCTCTCTCTAAACAATCCATGCGAACAAGCATGCAACCACACATCCTGTGCCATGCTTTAGACCCTCACAAATACTAACTAGAGCTAATCATGCAAAATTGCATCTCTCAAATAACTTCCTTTGTGGTTGCTTTTATAGAAGCAGGCTCCCACAAAACCACTAAGTGGTATTACACAAAACTATGTGACAATAACTATAAGATTACAAACCATGTCCCCTTATTTAATATTGGGTGCTTTATTTATTATTTTCCCCAATATTAAATAATTACATTTTATCAACTTAACTTATGTGTCAATGTTACATGCAACATTAACTGCCCCAAGAATAATTATATTAAATACATAATGCAAGGTGTACAACACACCTTTTCCTAACATTCTCCCACTTGTTTTATACATTGCATAAGGGGAACAAGTAACCTCAAAACATGAATCAAATGAAAAATCCATATAGCCACATATACCATCATGGAATCAAAATGCTCCATGTGCTCCATCACGATACCTGCAACAAGAATCAAAGTGACCACCATCCCAAGCACGAATGCTCTCATCCTCCATCATGCCAATGCACAAATATAAGAATCCATCCAATAGAGAGGCCACACAATCTGTCACAATGAAGCATAAGTCCTACTCAACTGATATCCCAAACACATACACTCAATCCAAAAGCATCAATATGCACCAGTAGCTGTCAAGATACACAAACCCAAAGCTGAAATAATAACATCCACAGCAAGTGCCAATACATCCAACTGTCCATACCTCCAAGGTATACAAAACATAGTAAACTCATGCCATAAACATATGCACCCATAAACTGCAATCATAAACTCCATGTGCAAAACCTGTCAAAGAATGACATAAACATCCAAGAGCTCCCACTGCATGGGTAATGCAAATCTAAAAAATATCAAGGCATACCAAGTCTACCAATAACATCATATATAAAATGTAAACTACATCATGTAGAACCAAGGAATCATCCACAATGATATGCAAACCTGTATATCAATTACCTATAAGAAAAATCTCCTACATACACCTCTAAAATCCAGTTGTGTCAAGTATGATCTCCTCCACAACACCCCAAAAGAAAATCCATAACAACACCTAATCATTCAATCTCCAAGATCAAACATAACATATGTATCATGTAATCAACATGGATATAAGCCTCTCATAACCAAAGAAGATCAAACTAAATCCATTCCCAATGAAGGAAATAAGCCCAATACATCTCCTAAACTCAACATCAATGAATGTAATCACAGTGCATAAGGAGATAAACATGCCAACACTCCTCAAATGAACCCTCCAAAACCATATATCCATAGCTCAAGATCCTTACGCATGAGAAGATAAAGCATAAAACACAAAGCACCTGAAGTAACAATGGGAAATACCTCTCAAGTGAAACTATCGAGTAGACCAAGAGTGAGGAATGAGAATGCTCCTCCAAGACATCCAAGTCATCATGACTCATCCAAAAACACTCTCCTCATAGGTCCATGTTGAACTCATGTCCAACCAAGGTGTAGGCTCCTCGGACTCCCTACTGAAATCTCATCAAGAGTAACCATCTCAACACATGTCTCTAATCATAAGAGAACTCATGCCTCACCTATGTCTCCAAGTATCCATGAGTACCTATCACCAACCAATCCATGCCAAACTCCAAATGCAATATAGCACCATTGTGAAGTAATCAAGCAAAGTCAATGTACCCAATACCAAGAGAACCACACAAGATCAATGTCATATATCCAATCGCGAATCAAGAACATAACCATGACAAAATGATCTAACCATCTCCTTATAGGAGATCTCATACAACAATGCATACATCCTAGTCTCAAGAGAACAAGTACCATGCCAAAACTCTAACATATGATCAAGAGTAAACCATGACATAATACAATAACACCCTAAACCAAGAATCAACATATGTAATGAATATGAATAAAACCATCCTCTATCAATGAAACCAAAGATGCCAATGAACCATCACTGCATAAAAGTAGAAACCAAGAGTCCATCCATGACACCAACAATCACTGCAAAAGAACATCCACCATCAAATGGTGAATCCACATCACTGCCAACAATTCCCACTAAACTATGATACCGAGTCATACATAGCATCATGACAACCATCCTTTCCATGAAGATCATCTAGGTCTACACACACAATTGAAATGTCAGTAATATAATAAGTAGAACCAAAATCTCCAAGTCAAGAAGATACTTACAATCGCCAAACCATCATAAACATATCCATCACTGCCAAAACCATCACAGTCAAAAGCTCCCACTGAAAAGTGTAATCAAGCTATCCATGACATCATGATAACAATCTCCTCATGAAGATCAAAAAAAGGGCCTCACACAATCAAATAACTCAAATGTAACAAGAGTTCCCAAAAGGAAAAGTAAAACCATGATCCTCATACCAAGAAGATACATTGCCACAACCATAATTAGGAACCAATTCAATAGCACCAACAATGCACCTGCATAAACCATCATGACATGCCAAAGTCTCTAAAGCACAAGAAACATCCATGACATCATGATCACCACCTAATGTAACAAGAACTCAACCCAATCGTGTCCACATATCTGCATAATCATAGTCAACTACATAGGTCTCATATCATGATTGTACCTAGTAATACCATCTCACCTCCTCAATATGACAAAAAAACCAGCAAACCAAGTGACTAAACCAAGCCACCAAAACTGAATATGCATCAACACTGAAATATCAATGGGCAAAGACAACCCATGTCCAAGTCATAAATACAACATGTAAGTATAGACCACCTACAACATTGCACAACTTGTAGATACATCAATGAAGCATATAAATCCAACCATATACTAATAATCATGTCAAATGATATAATAATCTAAGATGTACTACTGAGCATACAATGAATCCAACATCAAATCTCCAAGATCCAATCATCCATAAACTCACAGTATCACCATAGTCAAATAAACCCATAAACAGCTCAGATAAAGAAAACAGAAAATAAACCATGCCAAAATATCTCCAAAATTGATCCACTGCGTAGTGCTCTGAACAAGCTTTCTATCAACTATTCGAAGTCCAAAATCTGACTCTGTATGCACCCGATATGCCCTCTCGAAGCTCAAAATAAACATCTGACTTTGACCAAGAAAAACACTGCAAAATCTGGAAAAATTTCTTGCACCACAGTGTAGAGCTCTCATTTAGCTTAACAACAAGTCCAAGAAGTTGAAAAACATACAATCTAGGTGAAAGTTATGCCCCTCTGAAGTAAAACACCAGTTTACACCTGAGGCAAAAAAAATTAGCCACCCTTGGTGGCTGAGCAGTGGCCCCACCTGGGCGACGCCGCTCCTTGGGTGGTGGAACCGAAAATTTCATTAAATCCGCTTTAATTTTCAAAAGCATTTAAAAATGTATCAACCCCTTTTTGGAAAATCTCGTGGCATTAAAAATTTTAATTGCGGAAGTTTTTAATAATAATTTTTTCGTTTTTTTTTAATCCCCATAGGGGATGACGGCGAGACCCAACAGTCACTCAGTCGGATGGAGGCCATCGAACGGCAATACCTCTACCAGCAGGGGGCCGACAATGGTACCATCAGCACTATCGATGGTACCACTGTCGGCACTGCCGCAGTGTACAGCGGGGTACGGAGACCCCTCCCCCCCAATTTTTTTTTTTTTTTTCAAAAAACCTTTTCAAATCAATTTTTTTTTTTCTAATTTTTTTTATTAAAAAACTTTGCATGACAAATTTTTTGAATGACGGGATTTTTTATTTTTTTTTCCTTCCATTTTTAATTTTTTCTAAAAATTTGTACGGCCTGCAAATTGGGTCTTTTACAAAAAAAAATTGCAATTTTTTTCAGTAACAGAAATAGGCAAAATTATATATCAACTTTCGTCTCTCGACCAACCTAGATCCAACCGTGAGGTCTATTTTGGGTCAGGAGATCATCTATGAAAGCTCACCCCCAAAACCCCCATTTGAATACAAAACCAAGAAACCCATTTCACCCAAAATTTCTCACATCCCAAATCTGCAAACAACCCATCATAACAATAAACCCAAAACCCTTAGATCTTCAATAAAACAACTTGCAAAGCCCTCATATCTTGCATTTCTTTGATTCTCACATGCAATGCATAGATTCAAACTTTAAACAAGATTTTTCTCAACCAAGGGTTATATAACCACAACCAAAGCTCTGATACCACTTGTTGGAAACTTGCAACCAATTAAAGACAATTTCCACATAACCCATAAAGAAATCTATGCATCTAAATATTTAGAATCTACATGCAAGAGAATAGACAACATACCCATGAAAATATGACACAAGATATACCCTAGGAAAACCCTTAAGAGGGAAAAACTCAGCCTCCAAAAGCATCCATCTCTCATGTATTATTCAGCAATAAGATTACAATACATCTTCTAAGTCTCCATGAACACCATTGAAGCAAAAATCTCTCTCCAAACAATCCATGTGAACAAGCATGCAACCACACATCTTGTGCCATGCTTCAGACCCTCACAAATGCTAACTAGAGCTAATCATGCAAAATTGCATCTCTCAAATAACTACCTTTGTGGTTGCTTTTATAGAAGCAAGCTCCCACAAAACCACTAAGTGGTATTACACAAAACTATGTGACAATAACTATGAGATTACAAACTATGTCCCCTTATTTAATATTGGGTGCTTTATTTATTATTTTCTCCAATATTAAATAATTACATTTTATCAACTTAACTTATGTGCCAATGTTATTGTTACCTATTTTTAGCTACAACTCAAAATAGGTGGAGTTGAATTGCATTTATCACATAACGGTGCAAAATTTCTGCTAAAAGTATTCATTGAATTTCAAAATTTTGTTTATGCAAATGTTTGTAATAGAAGAATTCATAAATTTGCATAAAGGAATGTTGTTTTTATTCATATTGGAAAGACTGAAGTCTCGCACAAGCCGCGGGAGTAGCTAATTTGATTTTTATAATCAAATGATGAATACAAGAAAAGAATGTAAACTATACAACTGAAATTAAGATGAACATAAGATAGAAGGTGATTCGTCATTGCCTGGAATGACGAATCGTCTTTACGTTGAAGTCTTCAGTTGTTGTGTTGTGCTTTCGAATTGCAGCAGCTCCGAGCTCCAAATGCATCTGCAAGATTGTAAAAAGGTGGTGTTAGAGCAATGAAAAATCACATCCTACCTCATGCCTACATTACCAACAGAAATATAACACACACTCAACTAGGCATTCATCAGATGATTTGAACAAATCAAATTAAAATGGATCATTAAGGAACATAAATTCAATGGAAGCTTTCAGCTTCAATTATTTTGCTAACATGTTTGTGTAATGTGCAGGAACAGGTACGGTATAATCTGATCATTTCAACCAAAAGATAATGTTATGAGTGGAGAAAATGTGGCTCCCATGAGGGTTGAGCCCAACTCATAATATAGGTCATAGTGCATCTTATACAAAATTGACAGTCATGTGACTAGAGAACACTATTTTGAAGCAACCAAGTACAAGAACGTTGATATCACAATACTATGGTGGATAGTTATTCATCCAAGAAATGGACAACAGAACATAGTCCTAAATATAGAGGAAGAACATAATTATACAAGAAAATAGCCTAGGAGACATTGGAAACACAAAGGAAAAGCAGACTGATAGGTACAGTTAAAGAGAACTTGGAGTAGAAAAATTTGTGCACAGGCATTAAGAATAATAGTCAAATTCAAGCAGTCATATCATGTCATCATGAAAGCAAAGGCATTAAAAGTTCCATGATATCAATAAAATTAGACTAGTATAATATTGTCCTCTTGCAGTACAACTGGATTCCATAAGCAAAGCTAAGGTACAGCATGTAACAGTCTTATATGAAGCTATCCTTGACTATCAAGAAGCATTCCTTTATTAAGTTTGTTCCATTCATGGAGTATTAACTTTCCTTATTATCGTAATAGCATTGTTTGATAAATACACCGATAGTTTTTGGTGTTTTCCAAAAGGAAATAAACAAGGTGCAAGTACGTCAATTCACCAAATACAGAGCACAAATGTATGACAAGGGTTTTCAAGGGCGAGTTGAGCTAAGTTTACCAAAGCAACAAAATTGGGGACAATCACAGAAGATTAAGCATATATAGCCCCATTTTTGCATAACAAATCATATCTCAATTTAAGCATATGGGATAGTTTTGGCAAAGGATTAAATAATGATCACTGTACACAACACATATGGTACACAGTATCAAATGGAATATGATGACAAATACAAATCCATATATCCAGACGGAGGTCCAACCCAGTAGAGAGATGCAAAAGCAATCACTTTTATGGAGAATATTTTAAGTTTTCTCATCATTTTAGCTGAGTCAACACAGAAGGAAAAGTACTATAATAAACTCCAAAGTGGCCCTCAAATCTTCATTTGTGCAGAGTAAGGAGGCTGTAGTCGTGGGTTTCATAAACCCTTATAAAACAATGGAGATGAATTGCATTTTTTTTAAACAATACCCAGATTGAGAATGGAATGGCGCAACCTAGAATGGAGAGAAGGTTTTTTGTTCACAAATATTCATCCAGTTGGTTCTCCATGATATTAGTTCCAAATTTTCTGTCAAGACTCTTTGTGTTTGTGTACAAAAAATGTTCAAATTTAAACTTCCAAATGAGACACAAGAAATACAATGTAATGCACAGTATGGCCGCGGGTTTCATCATTTTACTGCAAGAAAACTTCAGGCCAAAACATCCAATGGTGGCCCAAATAAAGTGTAGACATGACAAGAATAAACACAGAGAAAACATCAGAGGATTGCTAAAAGTTGTGGCCTGAAGAATTAAAAAAAATTGTACACAAACAATGAATCATTTCTTTCAAAGAAACAAAAGACTTTCAACATTTTCAACCAATGAACAACTTACCACACGGTCTGAGCTTTTACTGCATGAATGGCTCAAGATTTCACCCAGTAGACTCCAAGATATAACTAGTTTGAGCCCTATTTTCCTTCGTGGCAGGGCGACAGCTAAGTCTTCTCATGAAAATGCAAAGTGGAAAAGTGAGCAATGGATTAGGGTTCAAGTTTTACAAATCAACCTAATTCGAGTGATGAGTTCCTTTTTTACTATGTTTTTAAAAAAATCATTTCATTCAAATTTTTCCATGGTATTGACTTTTTAAGTCAATTAACCTAATGATTTAAAAGGCCTGTGAGGTTTTGAAGTCTGACTTCAAAGAATATCTTAATTTTGAAATGTAGAGTTCACCCTCACTTATACTTCTTGCATGGAGTTAGAAAAAATAGCAAATGTAAATTAAATATTAAAGGTAATGCTTTATTACCCTAATATTTAACATGCAATTTAAAAAGAAAAGCCATCACATATTAAATATTAAAGTAATCACATTGATTGGCTTTAATATTTAATCTTTCGGTTATCTTTTCAAGAAAACCATGCAAGATCGAAAGAGTGAAGAGAACTGAAGATCAAGTCATGGAAAGACAGAGTGATGCAAATAATGGAGTTTCTTTCAGTTCCACATCAGTTCACAGGATATTTTGGTCATGTGCATGGAGAGGTGGAATTTTCTAGGCACAAAGAGCAGTTTGTTTCAATTTTGGGCTATTTTTATCAGGATTTTCTCTTCTACTCGGATTTCACGTTGGAAATGTTGTTTTCACTTCAATTCTCAGTTTAGTTCTATTTTTGGCTACTTTGTGCATGCCTATTGTATATATTGGAAAAAGTTAATATTTTTTCCTCTAGTTCTTGTTTTTCAGCCTTTGCATTCTGCAAAGTGAGATATCTTGTAACTCAACTTTCAGTTTCAGATTAATACAGCAGTAGGTTATTACAGGTTAATCAAGTTTTATCAATTTGCAAAGCTTTCCTTTTACCTTTCAATGTGCCAAAGTATTTTCCTTCAAAATCTCAGGTGTCATGTTGTGTGAATGATTTGATGAGGAATCTATCGTGTTTTAATCTCAGGAACCTTTATTTTCCCGTCTCATTTATATGTGCTTGTATACAATCAAGTTTGATTCCACAGGTTATATGTTGTGCATTTGGCTTATTTTACTATTTTAGTTGTGAAGACATTCTTTTCCTTCAAAGATGGTAATACAGTCAAGCCTTCATATAAATTATTTATGTGGTTAAACTATTCAGATTTAGTTGTGCAAATAGGATTATTGAAGTGTAATTGTGAAACAAGTTGCATGCAACATCGTTATCTAAGTGCATTGCCATAACAGAAATTAATTTTTGCATTCATTTCAACATTTTCTTCCCTTTTCCCAACCAGTTTCATTAGTTAAAATAGAAGAACAAATAGGAAGCCGGCCTAGAATCTGGAGGTTCTATCTTCGCCATAGGAATAGTCACAGCCTGAAGATAGTTCCCATGTATCAACATATTGCTGAATTTAGTTATTCAAGCATTCGGGTGCAATCTGATTGACAACAGTTACATGTAACATTAAGTGGCCCCAAGAATAATTATATTAAATACATAATGCAAGGTGTATAACACGCCTTTTCCTAACATTAATCTCATGCAATGAGACAACTAGACCTATAATTAGCCCAATCTAATAATAAAAACCACTCCTAAGTTTAGCTTAAGTGAACTAAAGTAATAAGGGACTTAATAATTAATTATCCTAATTACTCCAACATATTTCATGGCCCTTTGGAGAAGCTACCTTGTATGTTGTTCATCCAAACTTAGTAGTGATGATGTAGGGACTCAACTAGTTTGGCTCAAACTTCCCTTTCTTTTCTCTATCCTAAGTAATAATATTTTTTATTTTCCCTAAGAACAAGGTCCCCAACCTCAAACTCTCTAGTATGGATGTATTTTTTTATATTCATCATGCAACCTATACCGGTATGCTTTAAGGTGTTTGAGAGTAGTGTGGTGGTGCTCCTCAAGGATTTCAAGATCATGTAGCCATGCCATTCGATAATCCTCCTCTAAGATAAGATTGCATAAGTACATGCACAAAAAGGATAGCTCAACCTCTATTAGAAAGATTTATTCAACACCATAAACAAGGGGATATGGGGTGGCACATGTAGAAGTGCAAATACTAGTATGATAGACCCAAAGATAAGATTAAGTTCAAGATTCCATTCACAGCCGATGTGATTGATGATTTTCTTGAGAATTTTTATGATGATTTTATTGGATGCCTTAGCTTGACCATTAAATTTTGGTTAATATAGTGTGGACCATTTCTGCTTTATAAAGAATTTCTCACATAAGGATTGCACTTCATGTCACATCTCAAATTTTTTCTTGCATTTAATAAATGTTAAGTTATTTAAATAATTATGAAAAATGAAATTTATCAGTTGACTTGTGATAAATTCAAGATTTCGATGGCATTTGAAATATATTTATATTTATATGATTGAATACAAAAGATGAATTTTATGGTATGAAAGGAATATTTTCGTTTCGAGCATTGGTTAATGGTTACTGATGAAACTCTACAAAGTGCAAGTGTGTGAATGCAAGAATAGGTTGAAGACTGAGAACATGGTTGAGGTAGGAATATTTAGTCGGATGATGAATGGTAAGCTTGATGGAATTTGGAACATACACACACCACGGAAATCATAGCATCTACATTTGACTTTTAATTTGATTGACATAATTTTGCTTGTGCGAAATGTATGAATGATTAATAGGTAAGCTTATGAAAAACAAATTTATTGAAGTATTTGCAATGTCTCATACATAATTAATACTCAAAAATTAAATATGACATTATGAATAATAAATTAAGAGATAGTCAATTAGCTATTTTCCATCATAGCACCATATGTCAAAAAGAAATAATTTATATTCATTTACAAATGTCAAATTTACAAATTACAATGTTTGACTTAGGCCAGCATTGCCTCTTAGTCAACTCAAATTACATCATGAAGTAGATGTACAATAATCAATATGGGATTCCATATGATTCCTCTTCAATGCTCGCCACATTTGGTGAATGAGAACATGGTTTAAGCACTTTTCCACCCAACCATGAAGCTATGCTTCCTTGGAATTCTTCCTAACTCGAAGAATACCTGACCCTACACAAAATACTTAGCAAGAGATACAGTATGCAAGGTGGAATCTGGTGTGTGCCAAACATCTACATGCATTTCTATCTACATTTAGAACATGCAAGATCTGTACAAGGAAATGGTAGAGAGTACATCATTAAGTTATACCATTCAACATAATGGACTACAAATGCTTGGCCAAGCATATGTTGTATACAACTAAAATAATAGATTTTGGAAAAGCAAAACCTATATCTCTGTTAACCCATTTTTGGCACCTGTCCCAAAAGATAACCTCCCACATACATAAAATAACATACATCCTATCCAAGTTTCACAATTTATAACTATCAATCTGATTCCAATAGTTTTTAACTAGCCAATCGTTTTAGGGTTAAGAATTAAACTATCTACAACATAGTCTCATATGATTCATTTGACTATCCATGTTTAGTATACATATGAAAGAATGTAACCAGATATGACATTTAAGCAATCAGATTGTAAAATTAATACATGTTTGTTTCCTTATCAAAAACAATATGCTAAATTATCACAGTACATGCATCAGTTTCCTACAGATCTCCATTATTTCCTTTATTCCTTCCTACTTGGAATGAAATCTACATTTCAAATAAAGAAAATAGTATAATTTTTAAATAAGGTATATCACATGTATTTGTAATGCATAAATGGAAGATTTATGCATGTACACATATATGGCCTTCTGTAAAAAAAATGGTGTATGCATATACGTTCTTTTTAAACAAAAGAAAGATTCATTCCACATACAGATTTCCAATATTCAGATAGATGTCAAATTTCATCAAATGCAAATCAAGGAACATAATCATTAAACAATAATTTCTAGACCATGAAATAATACTATGTTTCAAACAATGTCACTAAGTCATTTTGCATACAATCATCTTGTAATTGATAACATGAAAAATCCGCATATATAACTGAATCCAAACATACCAAATTCAATTTGACCTATTTTCAAATGTGATCATTCATTGTAAGCAATCAACAGAGTTACTCTTAATTCATTTTGCTCAATTCCTTAACAAGATCATTCAGAAAATAACTTACAGGTCTTCATTTATGTCATAGAACGAAGGATACATCAAATGGATAAGGTTTGATATCATACACTTCAAGCAAGTCTGTCATCGGCAGAAACATCGACTTGTCCTTAAGGAACAATATAATTGATACTCTATTTAAAAAACAAAGACTAGATATGGTGTTTTCTACAAAACGACTGTTTACAACATTTGGGCCCCTTTCATTCTTCTCAGGGCTTCGGCATTGAGGTCGATACTATCATTCTTGTATTGTTGGAAATGATATTTAAATCATTTAACTCTATGTGGATCGACATGAAGAAAACTATTTTGTTATTCTCATTCTTATAAACATCTGATAACAGGTTAAGGAACGATAAGCATGTTATCGCTTAGAACGATAGCATGCTTTCATTTAGTATAATACATCATATATTTCACTCGTTGTCTTTTAAACATCATGGTGTTTCTTGACCAAATAGTAAGGTCACCATAAACAAGAATATGAATAACAGTGATAAGAATCACTGGACTTGATAAATCACAACAGACTAAAATTATGTATATATATATACATATATATCTTGCATATATATAGCATTTTCATTTCCTTTAAACTTTTAATTTGGAACGATGAATCTTCATCATGTGGCCTATTAAGGCACGGTTTAACATTAATGAATACCTATTCCTTTTGGAATATAAACTTATCAATAGAATGATGAGAATCGTTTGATACAACACCATGCTAAAGAGATAAATACATATAGATCTTGGAACGATCGTATCGTTCTCGATTTTATTTCACCTAAACCAAAGTTTATTGATTGCATGGATCGGGTGCGGGTTGGACATCACCCAAATGAAACAATGATGCATAGTCAATGCTGAAAGCATCACTTAGCTATTTTATGGCTTCATTAGAATGAATGAGGGTTCAGTGACTGACCCATCTCACATGCATTTACATGCAGGGTGCAATACGCCCATGCCTCTATTGTATAGATAGAGCATTATGATTAGAAATGCGGCCCTCCATGGAGGTGATGTCCATGGAATGGACAACCTCATGGCTTTTCCTATCCTCGAGATAGAGGAAAGGGTTAATGCTGATATGGAAAATCGATAGCAAGCATACACAGTAACTCTAATCCAGAGTACATACAAGTAATGGAGTTTCTTCAAATTGAAATAATAGATAGAAAATCAGAGGCTTAGATGGAATAGAAGAAAAGCATGTTTACATTGGAAACATTCTAACAGTACCGATCATACCTCTATCAAGCACTCAACCGGCCAAGATATGATATGAAGGCTTTCTAAAGCTAAGGAAACAGATCTTTCCTTCCTCGGTTGACCAACTCAATACCCCCTTTTTCCTCTGCTTTTTCGACCAAAATTCACCCCCTGTGTTTTCTCTCGAGTTCTCCCCTCTCGTTTTTCATGCTTTTTCACCCACTAACTCTATGTTTTTCTCCAAAGTTGGAAGGCACCATTATGGTAGTCGCCCCCATTTCTTACACATAGATTTCCCTCAAATTTTGGGGATTGTGGGCGGCCTCCACCCATTCGGTTTTCAATCCAGAATTCAAATTTTTGGATTTAAATGAATATAAAATTTAAAGTTAATAAGTTTTGAATAACATTTTTATTCCCTCACATATATATATTTTTTATTCAAATCATTCTCTAAATGAGAAGTTTATTGCACATGCATTTATATAAGCAAGAATACTCCAATTCACTAGTGTTTTCTTTTTGAATGCAATATCATCAAATAAACAAAATAGACAAATAATCTAACATATTTGGTTTCCACAAGCTTACTTATTTATCCATTAGTGCATTTCACATGAATAGTAATTTCTACCATAATGCAATTTCAATGCAAAAGTCATGATTTGCAGTGGTGTATGCACATTCTAGATTCTAATCCTACTTACTGTTTGTCATCCGACTAAATATTCCTACCTCAACCATGTTCTCGGTCTTCAACATGTTCCTGCATTCACACACTTGCACAAGTGCAGAGTTTCATCAGTAACCAATAACCAATGCTTGAAACGAAAAAGATTCCATTTCACATCATAACGTTCATCTTTCGTAATCAATCAACATGAGTATAAATATATTTCAAATGACATTAAAATCTCAAATTTATCACAAGTCAACTGATAAATTTCATTTTCCATAAATATTTAAATAACTTAGCATTATTAAATGTAAGCAAAATTTTGAGATGTGACATCCTTTCCCCACTTGGAAGAGACATTGTCACGATGTCTTCTTCAACATTCAATCATATTGTTATTCAAGCCAAAATATCATAACATGCAAATCCAAAATGTTAATTCAATAGTATCTTGATGAACATTAAGAGTCTATCTAGAAATCAAATGAGGAAAGGAACGTTCTATTTGCTTTGCATCCTCCCAAGTAGTATTGTCCTTAGAATATTGATCCCACTAAACCTTATATTGGACAATGTCTCTATTTCACAACTTGATGTTGTGTCTATCCATAATTCTAATGGGCTCCATAAGATTGTACTACATTGATAACAATGTAGTTATGATCTTGGGTTGTGATGGAGCTCCTTGAAGAGAGAATTTCCCTTGTCGTGTATTAACTCCACACTTAGGATTCCTACTAGGTATAGTGATAGCAGCAATGAGATTATTAGATTCTTGGATATATCCTACTATGGAATCATATGATTGGTTTACTTTGTTATAGTCCTTTCCTTTACCCAATTCATTTCCTTTACCATGGTTTGGGATTAGATCCTTTTAAATTTCTATATCATTATTTCTAGAAGTTTTGGGATGTTGTTCAATGTTGACTTCTCCTTGATTAATGATGCCTTGTATGATATTCTTGAGTTTCATGTAATTTGGTGTTTTATAACCCTTTATCCTATGGTATTTATAGTAATCATTATCATTATGCCATGTAGGTTTAAATTGGGGTTCATCATATTGTCTGAGCTTTGGAAGCTTGATAAGGTTGTTTTAGATTAACTTGTTCAAGACTATCTCAATTGGTTCCCCTAACGGGGTGTACTTTCACCTAGCAATGTTGTTTGGTTTTAGTGTCCCCTTTGGAGGATTCACATTTTGATTATTTTTTTGAGTGTTCGCTTAGGGTTGTATGTTTTGTACAAACCTTGTGTCTACAACACCATCACTACTAACATTCTTGTTCTTATCCCTTAGCAATTATGAGGTTTGTCATAATAGTTTGATGTATGATCTTTATTGTCCTTATAGATTTTGACAATTCCCTTAGCAATAAGATTCTTCTCAATGGTGATCCATTTTTCTATAATATCGTAAAAAGTGTTGGCACATTGTACGATTAAGTGAAAGCTAATTTTGGTGTTAAGATTTTGTACAAAGATGTTCACAAGTTGTTTTTAGGAATAGGTCATTTGCATTTGCTAGCCATGTTTCTCCAACATTGTAGGAATAAAGAAAATGCTAGCCCATTTTTTTGTGTTACATAAAGCAATCATGGTAACTTCATGTTCTATGTTGTAAGAGAAATGATCAATAAAATTGTTAGCGAGTTCATGGAATGTTTTAATACCCTATGGTAAATGGGAGAACCATTCTATTGCTTGTCTTCATAAACTCCTAGGAAAGAGGTGCATTAAGTATGTGTCATAATAGGTAAGCTCTAGGCATGTTATGTGAAATTCTCGTATATGTTCTCATGGATCTCCTCTTCCCTTGTGTTTTTTAAATTTAAGCATTTCCAAGTTATGAGGGAATGGTATCATAGCTATCGTTCTATCAAATGGGTATGGAAAAATGTTTTCAAGGGTGTATTTTTTTTCATTTTTCCTAATTGCATGCCAGTAATATTTTGGCACGTAAGCTTTGGATTTTTAATGTTGTCATTATTTTGGTTGTTTGGTGGTTGGTTAGATGGAGTGTACGTTTGATGTTGAGGAATGGATGAAGAATTATATGATGGGTTTTGGTTTTGTGGGATGTTTTGAGGGATGTTATATGATTTGCATGAGATGTTTTGGTTTTGGGGAATGTGTTGTTGTTAGGGTATACTTTGTGTTTGAGAAATTTTATATTATTTTTATGAGGGGTTTTAATTTTGAGGCATGGATTGTTGTGAAATGAATTTTCATTAGGGGGTGTTTTGAGGGATGTTATATGAATAGTTTTGAGTTTGAGGGACATGTTATTGTGTAGGGATAGTGAATGGAATGGATTGAGATTGTTTTTGTGGAATGAATTTTTATTGGGGGATGTTTGTGTTTATAGGTATGTTATATGTAAGGGTTTGTGAAGAATGTGGGATGTTGTAAGATTTGGGTATGTTGGATGTGAAAGCTTGTTTTGAAAAAGTAAGTGATGGAATTTGTGGGGGTTGGTATGAATGGTTAGGATTCTATGTATTCATTGTCATCTTTTGTACTTATGTAGCATATGGAATGTTGGGAGGTACATGAGATGTGGTGGATTGGGCCATGAAAGGATTGATTGTGTAGTTTGATGTGTTGAGGAATTATATGACGGGTTTTGGTTTTGTGGGATGTTTTTGTGTTGGGGCATGTTTTATTTTTTAGGAATGTTGTATGAGTTGTATGAGGGGTTTTTCTTTTGAGCCATGGATTTTCGTTGTGGGATGAATTGTTGTTGGAGGGTGCTTTGTGATAAGAGTCATTCATGCTCCATTTTATACCATATTTTAGCCTTTTTCCTATACAATTTAACCCATTTTCATATTCCATTTCCATACATTATCATACCATTTACCACCTTTTGTCGCATATGGTTAAATATAAATAAGTAATATTTAATTTAGCTTTTAAATAAAATAAGTGAATAATAATTATTAGATTGTATTTACTAGTATTTTCTTCCATTATGCTAAGAAAATATATCCTACAACATGCTAATTGAAGGAGAAGAATGCAAAATTCTTTTCACCTTCTTATCGCCCAAGGGTGCCCATTAGCAAATTAATTCCGACCATAAAATTATTTTCTCATAAAATATTTTGGTTATTTAGTTATAACCAATTAATCTTCAATTTTAATTTCATTTAGGAGAATGTTCTCACACTAAAAATAATATTCTATTTTATTGATTGTAGCCATGAGCTAAATAAGATCCTACATTTTAGGGTGAGTTGTCTCAACAAATAAAACATCTAAATACAAGCCAAAAAATAATAGAAAAGTGGCATAAAAATAGGAAACAACTTGTACACATTTATTATAAATATGAGCTATGAAAAGGGGTAGATAGACTTGGTATTATTTTTTATAAATAAAATAGCATCTTCACGTCACTAAACCAGCGTAAAGGAATTTCATTTCGGCACCAGGTGGACTAAGGAGGAAGGGCGCCCCCTTCTTGGAATGCTAGTGATTTTTGTAGTTTTCATAGTAAGTGTGTTTATTTCCAACAGTGTGTTTATTTCCAACAATGCATCTATTTTTGTTATTGTTTGAATCTGTTTACTATTTAGCATTTATTGCTTATGATTTAATTGTGGGATCTGATGATTATCTTTGTTAATGATTGTTCATATTATTTATAGCTGTGAGTTTAATTTCTAGAATCATTACTGTTGTTATTTTTATCACGGTCCCTATTGCAGAACCAGTCATAGTTCATATAGCAGTCCCTATCACAAAAGCAAACCAGAAACATTAATCTTATTTTTAGCTTAGGTATTTGATTGAGTTTAGGAATGCATTTTCATCCTCACTCACTCCACTACTTGCAACCCTTGTGCAAATAGTCATGACATCTTTCGCAAGATTACACCTCAGATTGACACTTAGACCAATCTAAATCTCATTATTAAACATTAAATATTTCTCATTCTTTACCCCAACTTTAGCCTATCACTTTGAGAGATGTTATATAAATAGTTTTGAGTTTGAGGGGCAAGTGATTATGTAGAGATATTGAATGGAATGGATTGATATTGTTGTTGTGGAATGAATTTTTGTTGGGGGTGTTCATGTTTGTAGGTATGTTAAATTTAAATGTTTGTGAAGAATGTGGGATATTGTAAGATTTGGGTATGTTGCATGTTTTGGGTATTTTAAAAGGTAAGTGGTGGAATTTGTGAAATAGGGGGTTGGTATGAATGGTTAGGATTGTATGTACTCATTGTCATGTTTGGTGCTTATGTAGAATATGGAATGTTGGGAGGCACATGAGATGTGGTGTCTTGGGTTGTGAAAAGGATTGTTTGTGTAGTTTGACGTGTTGAGTTGTGATGCATGAGGAATGTTTGTGTTTGGTGGATTTGGGATATGTGTGTTTTTTTGGTTGGTTATGTGTAGTGATATATGAGGAATGTTTGTGTTTGATGTATTGGGGATGTGTGTGATTGTTTGATTTGGTTATATTTGGGTTTTGGTACAACGAATTTACATATTGTTTGGAAAATGGTATTGTATATGTGTCATAAGATGGTATATATGGTTGACTAAGTATGTTTGGCATTGAAGGTTTTGGTATAACTTCGTTAATAGATTGAACAATAGGTACGTTCTCATTTGATGGAATACTAGATGACATGACGTGTGAGGGTTTGTTCCCTAAATTTAGCAATGTTGTAATCCAGAGGTAGATTAGCACCATTTTGTGCAAGTATAATAAATTATGTGTTTGGATCCAAAGCAATGAGGACATCTAATGCTCTAGCTAAGGAGGGAACTTGTTGCATTTCTAAACATTTCTCTTCAATCAATTCTTCATATTCCTTATATCTATTTATGATGTCTTCTATTATAATCATTGGATATTAAGGTTGTGGTTTTGGTTGTGGAGTTTGGTATTCATTAGGATTGAATAAATAACAAGGCATTCCAAACTGGTTTAAAACCCCCATAGGTGCAGTGATCTTTGAACTACTAGAATTAGATTCCATGAGTTTCTTGTGTTGTGACCTTGTAATAGGCATACAAGTTTGATGACCAATATGGATATAAATGAAGGTTGGTGATGTGATATGAATGAGTGTTGTTTGAAATTTGACTATGAGAGATACATTGGGTATATTTGGACAAAAAGTGATGTGTTGATGTTGTTTGATTGATGGGAGATAAAAACCTCTAAAGGTAAAAGTTAACCTAGATCTATGTTTGGATAAATTTTAATGATGGTTTTTACTTGTACTAGACTAATGAGTCCAAGCAAAAGGATGATGGTAAAGTTCACAAAATTATAAGTATTCAAGACTCCTAAGCTAGTTTTCTCACAAAATCTGATGCTAATCCAACTATCTACTTGAAAATGTTGACTTCCCAACAAAAATCTAAAGTAGAGATAAGATGGTAGATCTAGACGAGATTATGACTGATATTGGTTGTTGGTGGATTGATGTTAATTGTTGGTGATGATGATGATGTTTGTCCAAAGCTAGGATAGGTAACCCTAAAATTCCAAGAAGAAATGATATGAAATGAATGTGAAAATCAGTTTGTTGTTGAATAATGGATGTTGGTTGCAAGTTTTTTGTACTATAGGTCTCAAATCCTAGATTTATGTGCTCAGTAATTCTAGAAAATAGAAATTGGAGTATTCTAGAAAATTTCATGCAGTCAAATGTGTCATTGTAGGTTTCAAATGCATCACAATGGGTTTCAAATGCATCATTGTATGTTTCAAATGTATCATTGTACGAAAATTAGATTTTAGGTTGACAAAATGAGTTTAGTGCATCTTATATTAGATATGGGAAATTATTATCAAATGTGTCAATCTACATAAGAAATGTGCCACTATGCAATTCAGTACAGTTAGATATGATAAAGGATAATTAGATTCTCTAAACGATAATCAAATGCACCACTATAATAGATGTGTCACAATAGTTGTTAGATGTGCAATTTTGTGACTAACTAAAATTTTGTAGGTGTTGACTGATTTTGACTAATTTTGACAAGTTGTTGGATTGATTTTGACTTTTTTTATTGGAAAGAGATAAAAAAAAATAGCAAGAATAATAGCAATCTGACTCCAAGGTAATGGTATGATTGGTATTCACAAGTCACACAATAAAAATATGCTAATAAGTACAACCTAGCTAGTTTTAAAGATGTGTCGCACTAGTGTGAGCCCAAGCAATAAAATACCATAGGATTGTGCATGCCACTCTCAAGAGAGAATAGCTAGGGCTCCAATGGCACAAGGGCTCACCTTCCTCCTTTCCTTGTAGGTTTTTACACCTCCAAAGAAATTATATCTCTCCTCAAGGCAATACTAGTTGAGTAACTTCAAGAATGATATTATATCTTGCACCACAACTAGATTAGCAATCATCAATCTTGGTGTGATGAAATCCCCAAGTAGGCCTCTTAATAAAATTAAAAAGAAGATACTAGCGTTTTTTATTCTCAAGCTCGTACGAAGCGCAAGAGAAGAGCATACTTTACTAGTACTCCTTGGGTGTACTTAACATGTATAAACTAAGAGTACTTTTGATCTTTAGGCTCACACGAAGCACAAGGAGAGAGTATACATAGTATAAGTTCACCAAACACAACATAGAATTCATTAATTAGAGCCCAAATGAAGTGTGAACTATGTTAAAAATCAAAGTAATTGAAATTTTTACCCTACGTCAAATTCGTCTATAGTTTGTTTTTACCAATATTCTCCCAACGTTTTGCAAACTAGAAAGATATGTTAGGGTTAGAAAATCAAAATAATTGAATCAAATACAACACTGTAATTTTCAAATGTTCACTGTAAATAACATAAGTGTCAATATACTTTCAATTGTGTTGATTTACCTATCAAGTGCATCACTATGGATTTCAAATGTGTCACTGTGAATTTCAAATGTGTTACTCCACAATCACTTGTGCCACTATAGTATCAAATGCGTCACTCTACAAAAAATTGTACCTATTGACAGAGAAAACATAAAAATTCAAATGCGAACCTGTAACCTCAAATGTGCCAATGTAACTTCAATTGTGTCATTCTACGTATCAAATGCATCGATCTAGGTTCAATTGTGTCAGAATAGCCTATAACTTGAAAACTTCAAGAAGCTTAAGTTGAAATGTTATATCGGGGACATGGGTCCCACTAGGCATGTCAAAATGTAGAATAGGAATATAAAATCGATATTGATCAAATGAATTGAATGAAATAGGATATAATTGCAATAATTGAGAATCCAAACTCAATGATCAAATAGGCCTAATCTCGATAGAGCATGTTTACATCAAAATGAAAGCAAGAATAATGTAAACAAAGCTAATCTAATCTATTTTACCTCCACCAAAAATTGTCTAGCTTTACTCCATTGTAAAGTATAAAATTATACCATTATGATGATATGTGGATTGCTCATAAAACCTTAGCGTAACCTTGTTAAGCAAATGTGAGATGAAAAATGAGTATAGTAGTTGCAAATTTGAGGAGAGATTGAATGATCAAATGATGGATGATTTATAAATTTCAAAGCTATCAGATCAACATTCTAAGATGTGAAATTGAGATCAATGGATGAAGATTGTTGAAAGATCATAGGAACGTGCATGATGTTGTATGGAGAGATGAAGTGGAGTGAGTGAGAGTGAACTAAATTTAGATTTGGTCTCTAAATTTAGCTTTGGTCTCTAAATTTAGGATTTACTAAGAATAAAGATAGGAAATGATATTATAAATATAAATGATTTATTTTTTTTAGAGGAATGCACAAACTAAATAAAATAAATAATTTATTTATTTTTAAAAGAATAATTAAAAAGTATTTAATTATGGGATATGAGAGGAATGCATGATTTAGTTATATAATTAAAAATTATTTATGTGGATAAGAAGATAATGCAAGATTTAATTAAATAATTAAAAATTATTTAATTATGAAGATGGAAGAATAATTAAAAGTTAATTAAAGTGGAGAAGCCGAAAAATGATTAATTAATTAATTAAATAAAAATTATTTAATTACAATGTGATGAGTGAAAATAATAAAATAATTATTTAATTAATTTGGAAAATGGGTTAGTTTAATCAACTAATTGAAAATTATTTAATTAATAGTGATGAAAGAGGTGATGAGTGATGATGACAGGAAATGATGAATTTAGAAGAATGTGTTAGACATTTTTAGGTGTCTACACTAAACTCACTAGTGAAGGTTGGTTTCACAATATATACATATACTAGATTAAAGGGCAATCTCACCCCAATGTTCTAAGAAATCCAAATCTACAATTGTAAATCAATTTTTAAATATTTAATAATTACAAGGGTCCTTTACCAATGAGGTTTAATATTTTATTATCCGATGTCAATGATAATGAAAAGACCATTGCCCTTCAAGAGGCCCACGACAACATATGTGGAGGTCATGTTAGTGCAAAATTATTGCTACAAAAGATATTACACATAAGTTATTGTTGGAGCAAAAGGAAAAAGATTCACATAACATTGTCCAAAAATGAATCACATGCCAAAGATATAGTAACCTAAAACATCCATCTTCCCATAAAATCATTCCCTATGCATTACTTGAAAGGGAAAGATGAACCCAGTATGCACCTTCTAGTATCCTATGTTTCTTTTTAATCAAATGTTCAACAACTTGATAAAAGTACATACTACTATGACTTTAAAGCATAAATTGACATAATACTACTATGCCTTTAAGGCATAAATTTACATAATTAATTTCTCATCACATTAACCCTTAGAAAAAAATGTAGCTTACAAATCTAAGTAAATTTTGACAATATAGCATGTAAATTAACACTTTAAGAACAAAAGAAGAAGAATAGAAGAAAGATAGACAAAAGAGAAGAAACACCAATATATGTGGGGAAAACCCTTTCAAGTAAAAAACCCACACTCCAAAGCATTGAACCAATATATTAATTTACAACAATAAACGTGTTATAATAAACTTGCAAGCTCAAAGCCTTAACATGGAGATTTGCATCTTTCTTCTTTGGAGGAAATATGACAACATAACTTTGCAATGAATAATTTCCTCTCTTCAATCCTCAAGCAAACACCCATATTTATAGAGTTGCAAGATGGATGTCTCGAAATGCCACGTCATCATCATCTTCACTGCATGCATGCAAACCTAAAGATGAACATGCAAGATGCCTACCTTCACCTGCTTATGCAAAATAACTCCAAACTCAACATGCAAGGTGTTTGCACGCATGCAAATGGTCCCACTTGACATGCAACATGCTTCCTTAATGCAAAGGGTCCCACCTATCATAGCAACTTCTATTTCCAACTCTTATGGTTGTCATAATTTGTCATTGTCATAATCAATCATAAAATTTGTCATAACTCTTACAACTTATGATACATGCCACAAATTAAGCCTCCAATGAGGTCTACAAAGAGGGATGCCTATTTCCACCAATTTAGGATGCATGTCATCCTATTCACCTACCATGTAAGTTACCACCTCACCAAAATAGGTCCCACAAAGTGACATAATTGGATGAACATAAAATTACAAACATAGGCATAAAATAGTGAATTAAATAAATCAATGTTAGGATCTTCAATGGTTGAGACACCTTAATTCCTAGCATTACCATTAACATTTTCAACATAGGGACCTAATGGGTAAATTTCCCATGGCCTCTTCTAGACAATACATTCACCATTACTACCATGAACTATTTTATAAAAGGGGTCAAAGCAATATCATTAAAAACCACAATATTGGCCAATACCTAGAATTTTATAATGAATAATCTTATTTCCAAATTTGACCTCCCATCCACTGATGTAATTGATAATAGCACATCATTTAAGACAAAGGCAAAGAAATTATTTGAATAATTCAACATACAAGATCTAGATTCTTTAGGTACCACATGGGGGTTTGGTTGGGCTAAGTGTTGATCAACCCTTTATTTTTATTTTTGGTTTTGCTCTCGTATGAGCGAAGTTGTTGCAGGAAACTTTATGGATGGTGTCGGTGGGAGTCCTAGAGGACCTCCATTGGTTTTGTTCAAGGATGTGGTTCATATGGATGAGGGTTTGTCCTTTGAACATGTCAACGTTATAAACTTCCTCATGTAGGCCACACATGATGCTCAATCTGGCACTAGAATTGAGAATGGTTTGAATATTGCTGGTAGTTTGAAAAAATATTGGGGTGACCTATTGTGGTGATTAATTTGGATATTGTTGTTAAGGATGATTTTTATTTGTTGAAACATGCCCTGATCTGTAAGTTCATGGGTTTTTGTGCTTCCTTTCCCTTTTTAGAAAATTGGGTTCATAGCACTTGGCAGTCAGAGGGGGATTTAGAAATTGTTTTGGCTGCCAATGGTTTCTTTTTTGTTGTGTTTAAAAGAATGTCGGATAGACACATGGCCTTTGAGGGGGTACGTATTTTCATAATCAAGCGGGTTTATTTACCAAGCCTTAGCATGTTGGATTTGATCCAATAGAGGAGCTCCCATCTCGAATCCATGTGTGGGTTCATCTACTTAGATTACTAATGGAATTTGAGGCAAGGTATTCTTCATTCAATTGATGCTATTCTTGGGAAACTGATCAACCCTTCTCATTAGACTCTTGAAGAAAAGTCACTACTTATGCTCGTATTTGTCTTGAAATAAACCTCAACAATTCTTTGTCGGATTTTGTGGATATTCAATTGGGGAATATGGACTAGATTCAGCAAATAGACTATAAGGCATCCCCCTTCAGATGTTGTCTTTGTCATGAGTATGGGAACCTTTAGAGATGTTATCCAAACATGTTCTTCTTGATCATTTCCCCCATCTAGGAGCATCTAGGGGAAATATGAGTGGAAATGTGAAAGGAAAGGCTCCAATCGCTAATGACCAACCTGACTCAAAATGGTTTTATTCCAATTAACTCTTGCAATAGGGGGAAGGCAATTATTCTACCAAAAAATACTTTCCCTATGGGGCAGTTGGGTAACCATTTTGATGTTTTAGAAAGCTTTGAGGATGTGCTTGTTATGGATCAAGTCAATTCCATGCCTAACCAAGAGTTGAATGAGCCAATTCCTAGTAACATGATACCTGTTGATCAAATTCCTTTGGCTAATTTGCAAGATAACCTATCAGTTGGTAAGAATGGTGTTCTTAATTACACTGTTAAGATTACTGTGGTTTGAGAAATTGGTGTTGTTCAAGAGATTGGGGGAGATCCTATTCCTTTGGATTTGGTTCAAGGGGAGTCAAAATAAGATTATAAAGAATAGCTAGAGATTGTTCTTGATTTGTAGAATAAAGAGGAGATGAAAAAGAAAGGCCCTCTCATGTTAAGGCTTTAGCAAAAAACTATCAAAAAAGGAGCTCCTAAAAAGGCCCCAAAAGTGGGAAGGAAGAAAGATAAAGACAAGGTTAAACTAATTAGAGAATCTTTAGTGGAATCAGGTGTCATAAAAACTATTGACACTCATTTCTCTAACCCTTTGAATTGATTGTTTTATCCTGGAATGTTAGGGGTTTGAGTAGCGCCCCTCATCAAAAAGTTGTTTGTGATATTATTTAAGCACATAAGTTGGATATATTTTATTCAAGAAACTAAGATTACTATGGAAGATATGGTCAATATTTCTTCCAAAATCTAGTATGGAGGTTAATATTTGTGTGTTGGGGTTCTTGGCAATGTTAGGGAATGGCATGCTTTTGGAATCCTCGTGTATTATTGTTGCCTAGAGCTTGGGGAGTAAAAGCTTGATTTCATTGGTGGGATCTTGCTTTGATTCAAGGGATACCATATTGCTCACTAATGTTTATGCTCCATCAGATATTGTAGGTAATGCTCTTCTTTGGTCCCACATTAGATATTTTAGGTCTCTTGTGCTTGCTCTTCCTTGGATTTGGGAAAGAGATTTCAATGCAATAACTAGTTTAAATGAGAAAAAAGGAGGTATTGACCACCTTGGCCCCACCTCTGCTATGTTAAGAGATAATATATCTTTTCTTGATTTGGTGGATGTGGTTCCTAGAAATGGTACCTTCACATGGTTTAACTGAAGATGTGGGTCAAATTCAATATCTGAATGTTTGGATAGATTTTTGGTCTCCAATCAATGGATTGGGACAATAGGGTCTCTTCCTTAGATATTTTAGGGTGGAAGGGTTTCGATAATTAGCCTATTAATTCTTCTCTTATGCCTTTTCTTGTCCTAAGATTCCCCCTTTTAAATTTCAACTTATATGGCTTCGGGACTCAAATTTGTTTGATCTTGTGAAAAATTGGCGGTTTGAAGGTAAGCCTGGATATGGAACTACAATGTTTTCATTTTTCAAAAGACTCCAATTTGTGAAATATAAGCTCGAAAGGTGGAACAAACATTCTTTTGGAAACATTCTCCAAAAGAAATTGGAGCTTCAAAAGTAGATGGAGGAAATTTATTTTCAGATTAAAGAGGACGGCATGACTATAGAGTTGTTGGAGGAAACAGAGTGCTCTAAAAAGTAAGTTGAATGGGAGCTCAAGGAGGAAATTTTTTGGAAACAGAAATCAAGGATTGATTGGCTACATACTAAAGATAGGAACACCTCTTTTTTAATAATTTTTTGAAGGATCGGCAGAGTAGGAATGTCATTTCTTCCCATATGTCTAGTCAAGGAGTCAAGTTGTCCTCTTTCCAAGATATCCCCAAGGAGGTGGCCTCTTACTTCTCTTTATTCATGCAACAAAAGCTTCATGATTTGGACACGAGAAGGCTCGTTCTTGACTGCATTCCTTCCTCCAATCTCTAAAGAGATGAACTTGTTTCTTCTAGAGCCCATTGCCTTGGATGAGCTAGAGAAAGTTATTTTCCAAATGAAAAAGGTAAAGCTCCTAGTCCTGATGGCTTCTCTATAGAGATCTTTCAATATTTTGGGGAGATCTTGAAATGTGATCTTTTGGAGGTAGTTATAGAATCTCAACAAAATAAGCAAATGCTCAAAGCTATTAATACTACTTTCTTAGCTCGTATTCCTAAGAAAGTAGAAGCTACTTCCTTGGATGCTTTCCGGCTTATCTCTTTGTGTAATGTTTCTTATAAGATAATTTCAAAAGTCATAGCAGAAATATTAAAGACATGTATTGGGCCTCTTATCTCTCAAGAACAAGGAGGGTTTGTGATGGGTAGGTAGATCTTGGATGGTATTGTAATTGCAAGTGAAGTTATTCATTCTATGGTGGCATCTAAGGAGAAGGCTATGTTCATTAAGCTCAACATGTCTAAGGCATATGATAGGGTGAGTTGGTCTTTCCTATGTGATATCTTATTAGCCTTTTGTTTTAGCTCTGGATGGATTGATTGAGTCATGAGTTGTGTATGTTCATCCACCTTTTCAGTTCTTATTAATGGTATACCTTTGACACCATTCTCAGCGTCTAGAGGTTTAAGGTAGGGAGATCCTCTATATCCTTATATGTTTATATTGATAGTTGGAGGTTTGGGTAAGCTATTAAAACACCATAAGGAGGCTAGAGCTATTCAAGGTTGGTCTTGTAGTCAGAATCTTGCCCAACATACTCAAAATTTGTTGACAATACTACCCTATTGGGTGGCAAAAATTGTAGAGGCAACAAATATCAGAAGGAGTTTTGGATTTACACTTGGCAGCCTCGGGACAAAAGATTAATGAAGAAAAATCAAGTATTTATTTCTTCAATACTTCAGCAGCTATTCAACGAAGGATTGTTGATATTCTCCATTTCCAAATTGGGAGTTTGCCTCTGAACTATCTCGGAATCCCTCTATCTACTGGCAATCTTAGAAGAGAGCATTAGAGGAAGATTATTGACCAATTTCGGGTGAAAGTGGGCCATTGGACTTTCTGTTGGTTATCCTTTGGAGGCAAGGTAATCTTGATGAAATTTGTTTTACAAGCCTTGCCTATCTACCTATGTTTTCTTCTTGTAGCTCCCAAAATCTTTCTTAAGGAATTTGATTCAATATCTAGGATGTTTCTATGAGCTAGTAATCTTGAGTCTCAAAAATGGAGCCTCATGAGATGGGAGAATGTGTCATTCAAAGAAGGTAGGAAGTCTTGGTCTTTGACTTTATAAATTCAATTGTCAAGCTTTAGCAACCAAATTATTTTGGAGATTGTGTAAGAATCTGAAGCAGCCATGGGTTCGGACTCTTAATTTCAAATATCTGAGCGGAGTGGTTGATGAAAATGTTCCAAGAATGGAGTTGAGTGGAAAGGAGTCAATGATCTGGAATACTTTGAAGAAGGGTGTAGAGGTTATTAAAAAGGGACTTTTTTGGATAATTAATCAAGGGAATAAAGATTTATTTTGGGATGAATCTTGGGACAATAATCCCCCTATCATCTCTTCTTTTCCTCATCTTCATTCTCTTCAAGCGACTTTCCTTGCTATAGGTTGGCATCATGTGGCTAATTATAGACTTGGGACCTCTTCAAGTAGAACCATGCTTCATGATTGGAAGGATCCTGATCGCTAGCCTACAAAGGGTTCCCAAGAAGATAGGAAGGTTCTCACTTATATTCTTGCTAATAGGTTGTGTTGTCCTTTGGAAGATTCTAATATTTTTTCTTGGGGCTTTAGCCCTAAAGGTGATTACTCTGTCAAGCTTGGATATCAAGTTTTGGAGATGCAAAATGGTAGACAAGTTGAATTTTGAGTTGGGAGAAAATTTGGACCAAATTTGGATGGCCTAAATGCAATTTCTTTCTTTGGTTGGTGAGTCAAAATAAGTGCCTTACTTGGGATGACATTTGCAAGAGAGGATTCTAGGGGCCTTCCATGTGTTCTCTATGTGGTGTAAATGAAGATGTGAACCACCTTTTCTTTCGGTGCCCCTTTTCTTTTGATATTTGGAGCCTCTGGAGGCAGGTTTGGAATAGACCTGATCCTCAATCTAGCTCTTTGATTGAATTTTGGAGTAGTCTAGGCAGGCCTCCAACTTCAGTTGCTTTTATTTTAGTGGCTTGGGATATTGGTCCCTCTTTCATCATTTGGCAATTGTGGTTGGAAAGGAACCGATGTATTTTCAAGAGGAACATAGGGGGCTTACACAAGTTTGGCTAAAAACTAAAGGTATGATCAAGGAAACTATTAAGGCAAAGTTCTTTGATGTGGGACCCCTATCCTCATCAAATACTTGGGTGGCTACTCTTTTGGAGATTGTTATTAATCCTCAATCTCTTCTTAGGCCTTTGCTTCGGCCTCAACCTATCAAAAAGATGAACCGGTCAGGTAAGTGGTGTTCTCCCCCTAGAGATGTCCTTAAAATTAATACTAATGGTTCCTCTAGGGGTAATCCAAGTCCTTTTGGCATTGGTGGTGTTAGTCGTGACAATAATGGTTTTGTTAAGTTTTTCTTCTCCTCCCCCTTAGGTTTTCACTCCAACAATTTGATGGAAGCCTAAGCTAGTCTTTATGGTCTTGAGAAAGCTTATGTTGGTGGTTGGCATAAAATTGTGTGTGAGGTTAATTCTTTGATCCTTGTCAATCTCCTAAATAAAAGAAATTGTATTGATTATGCTTGGAGGTTAGCACAGGTGATCAAAAAATCCTTATATTAGGTTCCAAGTTTGAAGCAATCTCCTTTAATCATATTCTGAGAGTGGAATAAGGATGTGGATTGTTTGGCCAAATGGGCTTCTCAAAAAGAGAATGGTTGGATTGTGGAGAATTGGAGGGATTTGACTTAGGATCGGTTGCACCAACTTCTACGAATTATTGATGATGACAAGATGGTTTGATATTGACGATTCTTGTTGGGCCATGTTGCAGGCCTTATGGTGCTATTGGCAAATATTTTTCTTGGGGAGATGGTTTTGTAGAGATCTTGTGTGGAATCTCCTTTCTCTTTGTATTGAGATGGCAACAACCATTTGTAAGTCTCTTTGGTTCCTCAATTCATGTACTTGAGCTCTCTTTAATATATTCTTCTTTTTTACCCCCCCCCCAAAAAAAAGCATAGATTCTCCATGTCATACTATCCAAAAGGAAATGAACAAGTTGAAGCCACTAATACGACTATAGAGAAAATATTAAGAAAAACAATTTTTAAACACAATACTAAATAACCTACACAACTTGCCTTTGTGTTACTGGCATATTGTACTACCACATGCACTCCTACTAGGTTTACACCTTATTCTTTTGTTTGTGATACAAATGCCATAATGCCTCTTGAGCTTGAGATCTCATCATTACGTGTTTCCCTTAGTGATATCATTGATGATTATATATATTAGGTACAACACTTACAAGAGCTCAAGACTCTTGATGAAAGAAGAATAAACACATTAGTTTATTTTGTGCATACACCAAAGACAACTAAAGAACACATAACAAGGGAATCATGCAATTCAATTTTCAACTAGAAGAATTGATCCTTTGTGCGAATTCAAACCCATATGATAAGACAAAACTTGAAGACAAATTTGGACCCTACTAGATTGTTCTATTGATCATTACTTTCCAATTTTGTACTTGTGCATTTCACCTTTTCACTCTTGACAAAAACAAGTGAAAGACTTGGTTACCATCATGGTTTTGAAACAAACTACTATTGATTGCTATACAAGGGGCAAGGTTGGGCAACCATTCATTCATCATCTTTCTTATGCTCATTTTACCTTGTGAGCTTCATCATGTTATTCTACTGATTTGGGATAAACTAGCTTTTCATATGTCTTCATGATTACATCTTATCTATTTGCACCTACACAGCTCTTTATCAACATGTTTATTTATTATTGAACACTACATAACATTTATCTAGCCACTATCTAACGTCATCACTATGCAGTTATACATTATTTATGATTCATGCCCATTACACTTTATGTCTTATCACACTATTTTGCCCATGTGGGGGCAATCATTTCAACATGCGCTCTCACAATTACATTTCACACTATTGCACCCTAACCATGCTCTAAGAGCCAACCTACCACATTGGACAACATCATGCATTATGTCTTCCCTCACACATGTACTAACCATATTCTAAGAGTTACACTAGGTACTACATTACCTTCTCCACTCTACCAATTACATGTTATTCCATGTATGGAGACCCATATTACTAGTAGGGTCTTATTATGTCACCTAACCAATGTGTGGTCTTACTCTTAGAATCTCACATTAGGGGCATATATTAGCCTTGTGTGTCATGAACTTAACACCAGTGTTCTTGACCATTGTGATTGACATCATCCTTCTTTGTTTGCATTTATTGGAGGCAAAGTTATACACCTTGATGATCATCCCCAACTCATGTGTTTACCAAGGCTATCATTCAAGATGCTTTACTTGTTTGTTACACTACACTTATTATAGTTAATATTTTACATGATTTACATGTGTACATGCTTAGCTCAAATTTAATTTTCATATACTATTTTTCCACCTCCAATCTCTTGCATTTGATGGATGCAACAATTGAAGGGGGCATATTTTGCCATTTACAATCCCATGTTCAATTGTTGACAATTGCATTTGCCCACTTAGAAACTCATTTATCATATCCAAGCTGACCATTATCACATACCCCGTCGTGTCAACACCCAATATGCCATGTCATCCTATGGCCGTTGCACAAGGCAAAGCATTACCATTTTCAATACAAGCAAAAAATGTATAACCCTACCCTCAATCTTTCATAAGCAATGATAGTAAATTCAGCATACAATTATCTTCATTTTTACTTGTGTGACAAAAACTACTTGCTCACTTTTACTCATCTTGTAGGTTCCCATGGAGCATACATGCTGAAAGATGGACTTATATGATGAGATATAGTCAAGTCCATTGCTTTATATGGATCTTGGTATCTTTTCATGTTTGCTATTTGTTTTACATGTATGTTTAATTTATATGCATGTTTGTGTGTGCTACATAGTTTGAGATGCATGTGATTATTCTAGAATTCACATGCACTTCAAAGTGGAGTCGACATGTAATGATGAAATTTGCATCCCTATACCAATTCCCATTTATTTCTGTCCTCATTTTGGGTGAATGGTTTAATACAATTAGAGATGTCAACAAATGGTACACTCATCTTTATTTAAGTTCTCCCAACTTCACTCCATCTTATCCATAATATCTGCATATCTAGACATTATTTATTATACCCATTATTCATAACTGCAATATATCCCACACCTGCAAATCTGACCCCTAAATTTTCAAATTTCAAATTCAAATTTTGACCACTCAACCTTTTCCCACCTTGAACCAACTTGGTACACATTTCATGTGATTATTGCTATAGACTTTATTCAGAAGGCATTCAAATGCATTCATTTTATTGCTATATACTTGTATTTTAAGGCATTCAATTGCATTCCTTATTAAGATTGAACATCAAAGACAGCTTTGCATTTAAGGAGCATTCATTGTAGGAAGGCACTCAAATGCATTCATTTTATTGCTATATACTTGTATTTTAGGGCATTCAATTGCATGCCTTATTAAAATTGAACATCAAAGACATCTTTGCATTTAAGGAGCATACATTGTAAAAATCCTTCAATTTGCAAGACTAAAATGAATCTAAGTTAGCACTATCATTGTAGAAAATCTGCATGTCTGAAGATTGTGATTCTTAATCATTTCCACAACTATAAAGCCAGTCCTATCAAAGGGGTGTACTTGGGGGAACACAACCCTTGCAATCCCGTGATCTCCCCTAAATGTTTCTAAACACTTCGAGGCAGACTGCAAAGCAGAAATGCACATATAGCAGAATCAGAGATCCGTAGACCACAGAACAGATATGTACCTGTGGAAGCAACCCAGAGTCATAGACTCAACCCAAAAGAAGTCACAAGTCTATGCAGAATCCGAGGAAAAAGACAAACAGAATATCTATTTCCAGTCCCAAGACACTCACATTTTAGAGTCTCTTGATTAATAAATCTAGGTTGATTTAGACCTGCTTATATGCATCTCATTGGATTAGCCTACATTAATTTTGGGAAATTGTTGTGTTCCTTTACGACCATATAATAAAGGCAATAACGTATCTTTAAAAGTAGATTACGCTAAAACCCCTCAATGGATAAGAATAAACCTCTTACACAAAAGCAAACAAATGAAGCCACCACTTCAATTTTTTACCTAAAACAGGTGGGCATCCCAAGATCCTTATATTTTAAAACAAAAAGGAAAAAAGAAAAAAATCTAAATAAGAAACAATACCATCAAATGAAATTAAATTTACAATGCCCGAGTTCCATTACCTTCTTCCTGATCACATAAATAGAAAAAAGCACCCATTTTGGGAACTCATGAATCATATATATTTAAAAAAACAATATGTATCGCCTCATCAATACAGCAACTGCTGTTCAGCATTAGCCTAATCTCTCCCAAATGAATTTTCAAAAGCAGCTAACTTCAAATAATGCCACACTAGGTAATATATTTCAAAAAAAAATTATTAAACTAGGAGGTGGACTTCTTGAGATATGCAATAAGATCAACTCGGTCTTGTGGCTTCTTCAAACCAGGAAACACCATCTTAGTTCCAGGAATGTACTGTAAAAGAAACCAAATAAAAAGAAATCAATGAGATAGCCAACATGTATTTTACGCATGAGCTCATGCAACATAGTTCTAATTACACAAAGAAATATGAACTCAACATAAAATATCGCATTAAATAAACCAAACAAATAAAACAAAAGAACTGGTCTTCAATTGTAGCATTCAAGATTGTGAGAAGTTGAAATCATCTCAAGCCATGTCCACAACCTAAAAAATGCCAGGTCACATAACCTAAAAAATGCCAAAATAAATAAAGCAAAAGAACTGGTCTTCAATGTAGCATTCCGGATTGTGAGAAGTTGAAATCATCTCAAGCCATGTCCCCAAGAAAAGTTCGGAGAAATGAATTTTATGATGGGTACATCTTCCAGTTGGCTTGAAATCATTGTCAGCCTGACAGAATCTGTATCCGTGGCATGCACATTAAGAACGAACTTTGTTTAGGAGACACTGGACAAACACTCGGAAAATCTGCACTCTACTTAAATTAGTACCACTTGATTGATGCTGCTATTGTAAACTTTGTGAATTACATATAAAATAAAATTATAAATGAAATGAGGTAGGATACAGGTCTTGGGAAATTTAGGAAGGACACTCACTTCATACTTAGATCCTAACCCCATTGGTGTATGTGATATATGGTAAAACTCCTCCAGGCATACCAAAAATTCAATATTAAATATGATTGTAACAAAGCATATGGAACAAGAAGGCAAACAACAAGACCATTCTTTTGTTGTAAGAATATATTCATCATATGAATTTTTGCAGATCCACCGTATGAGAAAAAGGATGGCAACATGATGGCATATTGGCTGAAATGATAAGATATGACATGAACGATAAACGGCCTGACAGACCTTCCCCATGACCACTACCTTGTTGTGCTGCTTATAAACGGGAGGCCTACCAATAATCAGTGGGAAGCTGATAAGGAGGCTCGCATAGCAATTTTGGAGTGGCTAAGTTGATTCAATCAGACAAGTACATGTCAGTCGTTGCAGACTCCTAAAGCTTCAATGCACCAGTTACAATATGATACACAAGCTCCATCCTCATATTTCATTAATATGGTGTTTGCAAATTTTGTCTCTCGTTTTCATCAAGCTATACCAAGGAATTTACTTGCAGTACATTTTACTTAGACCTCTGGCATTAACTCAAAACAAATTTATGTTAGAATTTTCTAATTAAGAATTCCTTAGATCTTAAAAAGCCTAAGGTTATATTTTATAAGATTTGGAAATGGAGCATTGTTTAAACGAAGAAATTGACAGAGCTGCAAACTGTTCGTGAGTTTTCACTTTTCAATTTAGCCATATTTTAAGCTTAAATAGCTTTCTAATCTGCTGCCTGAATTAAGTTTAAAATTCTATATGAAGATACTACACAAGCCTAAAACTTATAAATGTCCTAGCTTTGAATTTTATATTTCTTGACTGTACTGTACATGAAGTGTGTTTTTAGTTTTTATTTATTTATTTAGACTTAGAAGAATCCTGGCATACACGAAGGTTGATGGAATATTAACTGTTTCTGTTGATTTCATTTAACTTGCACTCTGCATGGAAGAGATGAGTCTGTGCTAGCATGTAACTACAAATAATGATCAATCATACACTTAAATTGAGTACTATTAAAATTACAATAGGAGGCACACTTTGGACGCTCTGAGTTTGGATGCTTAAGTTTTTTTTATTTTAATCATAATGTGAAATTTACCACTCATCTACATGACTGTTGAAATCAGAAAATAAATATCAGCAACCATAAAACCAAAATAAATATGCACAAACTTTATTTAGAATTGCTTTTCAAACATGGAGATAAAGCTTTAGAATTGTGCTCATATCAAATACTGTAATATTGGGATTAACATTTGCAAAAGCATTTTTTCACTCGACAGAGCAAAAACCAGTGAAGTCAGAAAAAAATTGTATTTCTAAACATGTTGTACAAAAGGCCAAAACACTATCCAATATAGCCACATGATTAACCAAAGGCTTTCATTGCACTTCGATCTCAGTCAATACTACAATGCCCAAGATTAAAAAAATGACTTGCAAAATAATCTTCAGATGCCTGATCAATTTTTTATTTTGATAGGTCTGGCACATACCTACCAGATCTAAAGTGATGCCAGGTGATGAAAGAGAAGAGAAGAATGTGTTCCCCGAATTCTTACTTTATGATAATGCCCATGCAAAATGCAAGAACCATTGATACAAAAATTAATAACAGATTAGTAGCTATCAAATTAGGGAAATTTTGATTATAGAAACTTCTGATTGTAGGCCCATAAGGTGAGGTCCACCAAGGTTTCTACAGTGGTGAATGACACATCAAATAAAGACATGACAATGGATGCAAATTAGAAATAAGTTAGTAAAAATACACTTCATATCTCCCTCAATCCTACTAGTGTACAATATATGATCTGACTCCTCCATGCATACCAAAAATCCAAAAAAAGAATTGAGACAATATCACATGGCAGGAAAAGAAAAGTGATTGTGCTGTAACGGTACCGAGGAGACTTCTTAAAAATTGGCATATCAAATCAACATGAAATTTTGGTGCAATACATGCAACGGAGATGAATTTGGTCCAATTGTGCCTACTTATAGCCCCTAGCTCAACTATCCTTATTGCCCTAATTACAAAACCTGGCTTACTTGTCCTACATATTGTATTCCTTATTGTCCTACATATTATCGATATTTTTCCACTTGTGACTTCGAATCTGCAGCCAATCATCTTTCTCTATCACTGAACACACTCACATGCCAACCATTAAAATCTGCACACAAAAACTTCCAACAGCCTACACATTAAAAATTCCATGTAAATTGGGACATATCAATCAATTGTCATCTCAAAACGAATTAGCAAAGTGTTACCAAATTGCTTGCAAAGCTCCCCCATCATTTGACTTACATCAATCTTCTTTCTTTTTATAAGCTTTGACTTCTTACAGTGCCCATTTGTCTTCTACCCCATTTCTGCGACCATAATCATCCATTAGTTACTTCTACTGACATCCTCTCTATTCCCGAAGTAGCTGACTGTCATCCTTGCATCACTTTTTCTACCTCGCGAGTTAAAATTTTGATTTTTTCCACTAGCTAGCCAATATATTTCTGCCGCATCCTATTTGATTGCCTCTACGGAGAGAGATGTGGTGTTGTGGCTACTTTTAGTTATTCTTATTTCCACATGACAGATGGATGCGAGTTCAGTTTGCATCGGGACCCAGGTGTTGACAGGGTTGGCACTGCAGTCTAGTTGGGTTCCATTCGTTGGCTTCACCACTTCTAGCATGGTGAAGTTGAGATCAGTGTTGAGCATCGGAAGATGGTTGGTGGCTAAGTCACAAGGTTTGAATTTGAATTCGAGTTCGGCAACATTGAAATTCGGATGAAGTTCGACAAGGAAAAAATTTGAAAAGTAAAAAATTCGGATTAAATTCACCTTATGTAATTTTTTAATTTTTATAAATATAAACCATAAGAAACATGTGATATATAATATTTAAATATATTAATTTATGTTAGGCTCCACGGGACGCGTCCCATGTGTTTTTATGCCATTTCCCGTACCGGGTACGAAACGGGGACGCGGGGACGGCCAGGAAACGTCCCCTAGCCATCGCCTTTTGCCCTCCAAGTACCCAGTACTTCCAGGGGACTTTTGGAAAAAGGCAGGGGACGTAGGGTACTTCTAGAAGTACCCGAAACTTCCCAGCCATCCCTCATCCGTACCGGGTACTTCTAGAGTACCCTACGGCCCAGCAGCAAAAAAAACACATTTTTATAAAAAATTAAAAAAAATTAAAATGAAAAAAAGGCATGGGCGGGTCCACAAGGGACGCCCCATGCCACTTAACCTAATTTATGTCTTATATATGCCCTAATTTATGTCTTATATATGCCCTAAAATGAGAAAAAGCAACTCATTTTTACATTTGGCTTGTGAAGTGAAGGAGAGCAAAAGAAGAGCAACTGAATGAAGGATCCCCAAACTAGTCAGTATCGTCAGACTCCAGCCTTACGTTGGGATGTTAATCCCAAAGATGCTATGCAGATTGAGGAGAATGCACATGAGGGATTGGTTGGGGTTCCATTGGTTGAGGCAGATCCTTCTATTGACATGGACACTGACACTAACTTAGACTCGAGCTCTAATGGCGAGGGCGATGCTGATTTAGACCTACCTTCTGCTGATTAGGGACCTTGGACAGCGATATATTTTCTTAGTTTTATGTTTAGCATGTCATTTCATAGTTGAGACTTGGAGCCTTTGGGCATTTTGGTTATAATTATCAGACTTTTATATGATATGTGTGCACATTGATAATGAAAAGCATTTGAATTTTGTTAATTTGTTTGTCGATTCTCATGTGAAATCTCAATTCAAGTCTAATGATATGTATTAAGCTTATACAAATGTCTAGAATGAATGCTTTATCAATGTTATGCTATGAACATTTGAAATTTCTGTATATTTTTAAAAAATTCCCTATTTTTTTATCAGCCGTCCCCTGCCATACCCTAAAAAATGACCCAAAAGTACCCCCGTACCGAAAACTCGTCCCGCCGTACCGGGTACTCCCCGTCCACGAAACCCCGTGGGGCATAGTTTAACATATTTGTTGAATTTAATTTAAATATTTAATTTTACATTCTTGAGTTTTATATATAATTTATTAAATGATAATATTAAAAAATGAAAACTACAAAATTAAATTAAATTAAATTAAATTTATTATAATAATTAATAAATGTTTAATTTTTTAATAACTAAACAAAATAAAATATTAAAATATGGGATTTGTAAACATTAATTTTATAAACATATTATAAAAAATAAAAATAAAAAATCATAGAATAGATAGTATAAAGTTATATTATTATAAAATAGTTTAATTTAATAAAATTTAATTATATTTAAATTAATTAAATATTACAATTAATTTTTAACATGTTAAAAATTATATTATTAAAAATTTAAATATATATTAATGAATATAAAATATAAGTTAATAATATACTTTATATTTTATGATAATAAATTATAATAATAAATTTTAAATATATATTAATAAATATAAAATATATTTTATAAGTTAATAATATAAATTATAAACTATAAATTATATTATATTAAAAAATTGATAAACTTATAACAATTTTTAATATAATATAATTTATAGTTTCTAATTTATTATAAACTATATTAATAAATATAAATCTATAAAAATAAAAATAAAATGCATTCATAGATTAAGTTTTTAATATAGAAAAATCAACGCACAACCCAGTAAAAACAAATAAAATCTAAAACAAACGTAAGGAAAAAATAAAAACATGGAGTGAAGCCGTCGTGAATGTAGAAGCCGTGAGTGAAGCCGTCGTGAATGTAGAAGCCGTGAGTGAAGCCGTCGTGAATGCTGAAGTAGGTCACCGAGGATAGTCAAAGAAAATGCAGGTCGTCATGGATTGTTTGTTTTAGATTTTATACAGCTCTGCAACTTTTGGAAAATTCGATGGGGAAAAAACTAGACTACAGCAGACGTTTAGATTTTTGTCAATCAAAACCTGATGTGTGTATAAAGCGATTCGAGCAGACATTTTATAGAGAAATAAATTGAAAACCCTAAAAATTCTATGCGAAAACCCTCAAAAAATATTTAAAAACAATATATTTTAGTCAAAAAAAAAACACAGACTACACCTACGAATAAATTTGCAAATTTAAACGAATTTTTTTGTTTGGGTTGAAATTCGGTTAAATTCGAATCTCATCCATGAGATTCACCGAATACTGTGACATAGGTTAGTGGCATGAGGGACATTACACAGCACTTTCCTTGGGATCCTGGTGGAGTGGTGTATTCGTTGCTGTTGAGATTGCTTGAGGAGAAGCAATTTCAGGGAGGGCGGACTGTAATGTCCCTGTTTTCAACGTGATCTTGTTTGATGATGGTTAGCCTATTACTTGGACTCTCGTAGGCTGACGGGATCTGGTTAGGGGGTCAGTGGCCGTTTTTGGTGGGTATTGTCATTCCCACTCCTTCACTTCAGTATTGGATTCAGTACAGACATTTGTTGTTCAGTGTTCGCTAGCTTCTGACAGCACGGGAAAATACTGAGTTTGGAGGGAGTTATGAATATTTTTGTGGTTAAGTTAATTATTTAACTTATTGGTATATTATAAAGTCAAATTGACTTTATAAAAGTTAAAAAGCCACTTAAATATATTAAAGTAATGACTTAAGGATTATAAAGTGAAAAATTAAATCACTTAAGTCAATTAAAAGGTGCGCTCACTTCATAAAGTGGAAATTTAAACTATTGAATGGAATTTAATACATTTTAATGTATTTAATAGCAAATGACGTCACTTTTAGAGAATCATGCCTTTTTGGAGATATAAGGAAAAAGGGGCAATTCAACCTCATTAATTTTATGATCATTTGAAATTGCTTCTATATTATCTTCTCTATGCATTTGTCTGAGACAAGGGTTACAGTGAATTACCACCATTGGAGAGCGAGAATTCTTCAGTGTTTTGCAGACTTGAGGCTGTGAAAGACCAACTGAATCTTCGCAACAAGGATGGCTTCATTTCAGAAGTCAATTTGAGCTTCATCAGAGATTTTACTTTTCAGTTGTTTACAGTTTTCAATAAGGAAGGGCAGATTGGTTGAGTTTCCTTCATTCAGCAGCTACAGGCAACAAAGATCTCCAGCCGTACATTCTCCTTGAGCTGGCCGTACTACTCTTGGGATGCGTGTTTCTCAAAAAGGCTAAAACACCTTTCTTTTGGGCTCACATTGGTTACCATCTTGGACGCCTTGATCTCTCAAGGCTTTTGATGCAATTTCTGAGCAGGAGGAATCCAGATCTGGAGGTGGAAGTCATTTTTCTTCAGATTACATGGTTCTTGACTGGCAAGCTCTAGGAATTCTTCTTTAATTAATCTGGAGGTTTCCAAGTATGTTTGTTGTATGTAATCTCTTTGTTGCAGTTATTTACGACTTATTACAATGGCAGTTTCTCAGTTTTAGCTTTAAATTCCATTTTATCATCATTTTATGCTTGGCGCACTTCCTTAAAATTGTCTAAAAATTCACCAAAACAAGCAAAAACAACAAACAGTCAGTGTTTAGTTCAGAAGTTGAGGTTGAGCCAGCTGGGCTCATCACACCATCCCAGCCTCAACCCCTCTCTCCAATTGCTTTCTTTGGCCCAAGCAAGATACATTCATCTTCTCAACTTCCAACGCATTTTGATCCTCATTTCCTCTCCAAGGTTTATCAATTATTTTCCCTCCTCCCCAGTCCACCTTTTTTTATAAAACTAACAAAAAAATAAGCTCCCTTCCATTTCTCTACATGGTTCACAATAAGCTCACCACCTGTTTTATTATCAAGCAAGCTAGCATTGACTGGCCATACTTGCTACATTCACCTTACCACTTTGCAAGATCTACACTTGATGTTGGTCAAGTTGTAAACTCTCCTCTACTAAACGATAAGCGCTACTAATTAACACCAAATGAATTATGAGGATCCTACCAGAGTGCATCACATTATGCCGAATCCTGTAAATTTCATTTTAAAAGGTATTATTAAATTGTACTAAGTGGTAATCATATTAAGAATTGCCTGATAAAGTGGTACTTTTTAGAGTGCAAATTCATTTATAAGTAGCATGCTCAGAAAATCTCATATGCTAGCACCTTTGAAACTGATAAGATTGAGAATGCAACCCTAACTCATACAATGAAATCAACTTTGGTGAATTTATTGGCAAAAAAAAATGTCTTACTGATGAATGCTCGCAATTTCAGTAGATTGGGAAGGTTATTTCCATGTTATAAAAGTAACAATAAACATACTTAAAAAACCTTGTACAGTGGCTCCCTTGAATCTAAAAAGTCAAGGTAACAGTGAGACCTAAATTCTTACAATGAAGTTAAAATGGATGAATTTATGGGCATAAATTAAATATATAGACAATGGTAATGGACTCTGTCATGTCCCCTTCTAGTTGACATATCTCAGAGCACAGGATTAGCCTATTATGCGACCCTCGTAGGCTGATGGGATGGATAGAGGATCTTGATGGAGCTTGGCTCAGCTTCAGTTGTCAGTATTTGATCAATTGGCTTTCGTTCGGGCTCATTCGGACACAGTTTACCTGAGTTGCTATTTTTAGCAGTATTTGGCACTCAGAGAGGCACCCCTGCTATTTTTAGCAGTACAGTTTGATCACGTGCAGAATCACTCCCTGGTTTGCCAGCTTCAGACGGTTCGCGCATCGGACGTTTCTTGAGGGAGTTATTAATATTTGATTGATTAATTAAATATTAATTAAATTGAGCATATAATATAAAGTTATAATATGTTAATATTATAACTTAAGTGAAGGGGTCGCCCATCATAGAAGGGGCAAATTTTTAATTATATTTTATAATTAAAAATTTGAGCAGAGACTATTGAAATATTAAAATCAAAAGTTCAAATTATTTTAATGATCCCTATTTTTAAGGAAATCGCACTTTTCAAGAGTATAAGGCATTTTCATTGAAAATCGAGCCATTATGTTATTGTGAATTGAAAATTGATCAAGTTTCGTCCAGAGCACGGAAGCCAAGGGTTTCAGTCTCAGAGCGAGCCATCTCCAGTGAAAGCAATTCAGAGGGTGTGAGATATCATCCGATTTATTGCCAGGCAAGAGATTTCTTCATTCAGAAGAAATTACAGAGCATACACAGATCATTCATCTTCAGAGATTTTTGTTGGGGTTTCATCCAGGAAACATATTTTCATCAAGGCGCACCTTTTATCTAGATCTGGAGAGTCTAAAAGGAGCCGTACCATTTAATTTAATGCTGCTGAACAAAGCCATACTTCTCATGAAAGCCGTACTTCTCAGTATTGAGTAAATCGCCATCTGTTATGCCAGTCTAACTTCATCTCTTGAGGCACCTAACTCTCTGGCATCATTAGCAGACATTTGCAGAAGGAGAAAGCATATTCAATTTAGTCGTACATTTTCTTGAAGGACATTCATTGCTGCAAAAACCATGTTCTTTCATTAAAAATATCATTGCCTTTTTGATTGCATGTTAGTGGATCTTCTTTGTAATCATTCCGGAAGATAAATAAAGAGTCTAGCTTCCATATTTTCAATAGATCCTATAGTTTACAGAGTTGAAAGATTTTATTTGAATTTATTATTTATTTCTTGCAAAATCGCATTATTGCATTTATTCTCAAAAATCACAAAAAAACCAAAATACATCAAAACAAACAAAAAAACAGTCAGATTCAAAAATGGGGAAACAAGGGGTTTCTACAATGGTATCAGAGCTAAATCCTGCCATCCTGAGGGTTTAGCAGTCTTATGCAGTCACAACAGATTGGGTCTCACAAGTATTACACACGCAGGCGAGCCTTGATTGACAGGCAACAGGGTTCGATCCGGCAGCCGGAAAACATGGCTGATAGAACAGATAATCCTAGAACAGAGATTCCTCATAACCCTAGAGATCAGGATGATGCAAAGGTTTTAGACACTCTTAGAGACTTACGAGCAGGTCAACGGCAGTCCAACGATGTGCTACAGCAGTTGACAGTAGCCATCCAGAGGTTGGGTACACAGAGGAGACCGTCACCTCAGCGTGAGGATAACAGGAGTGATGCAGGATCTCGGAGAACACCTAGGACTGTTTCACGGACAGCAGATAGGCCTACTAGGCCTACTTTTGCGAGACAGGAGCCCGAAGAGGCTATTGCAGGTGAGGAGCACGAGGAGTTGTTCGCAGATACACTTATGGCAGCGAACGAGGAGTGGGAGTTAGTACCACCTGATGTCAGAGAGAGGATATCCTTTGACAGATTTGTTACACAGAGGAGAGAACATCACAGAGGTCGACAGGATTGGAGACCTAGATATCAGAACAATGATCTGAAACATGCTACAAACAGGCTCAATCTAGCGATGTTCGATGGTAGTGGTAAGGTCACAGCTCAGGCCTGGATTAGTAAGCTGGACACGTTCCTTACATTGCGTCCGATGGTTGAGAGAGATGCTATCAGATATGCGACATTACATGGAGGAGTAACTACTGGTGGCACGAGGATGGTGACCTCTGCATGACGAATCACATCATATCAGGAGTTTGTTGTGAGTTGGTGGGCGGTTTGCAGGAAGGATCGAATCCTACTTTAGACTTGGCTCAGTTGAGACAGAGTGGTAGTTTGGAGTCGTATATTGGTGACTTTCAGAAGTTATCAGTTATGGTTCCGAATATTTCAGAGAGGCGACTGGTAGTGCTCTTCATGGAGGGTTTGACAGAGCCATTGAGAGGTTGGATCAAAGCCTTTGATCCTCCTTCGTTACAGGAAGCGATGAAGAAGGCACGTAGTATGGAGTTGGCAGCACCGTCTAGTAGATTCAACTCCAGTTCTTCTTCTTTCAGGGACAATAAGGGCTTTAACAAAAACAGAGAGAAGTCTGATTTTAACAAAGAAAAATCAGATTTTAAAAATGATTCAAAGGGGAAATCAGCAGCACCACCTTTGGATCGAGAGGCTCTTAATGATCTACGCAGGAAGAAGCTTTGCTTCTACTACAAAGGTCCCTATGACGCCAATCACGATTGTCCTTTGAGGCCTAAGGGCAAGGCAAATCGAGTGATGTGGGTGTATTATGAGGATTCGGAGTCAGAGAATTCCGAACAGCAGGAGAGTTCTGAGGAGTCAGAGTCAAAGGCTTCAGAGCTTAAGGCAGAGGCAGAGTCAGAACTTCAAATACAGGAGGCACGCCTATCTAGCATTCAGCAGGAGGGCTCATTCAGGATTCGTGGAGTGTTGGCAGGACAGAGGGTCATTACCCTTCTTGATACAGGAGCCACACACAATTTCATTGATGCTAGATTCGTTGAGAAACGCGGACTCATCACTGAGGAGTTCGAAGGCATTAGGGTTAAGGTGGCCGACGGTTACACTCTTAGGTGTGAACGCATGATCAAGGATCTCCCCTTACGCTTGAACAATTATGAGTTCAAGGCTGATTACTACGTAGTGAACATGGGAGATATCGATTTGGTATTGGGTATGAAGTGGCTTCATTCACTTGAGGAAGTCACTCTTCGTCTTAAGGACATGGAGATCCGTTTTGATGTTGATGGGAAGACACATTCTAAAGGCAATTCGGGACAGCAACATCAAAACAATTTCTTTTCATCGGATGGAGAGACTCATGCGACACGACATGGTAGAGTGGGCTGCCGAGTGCACATTGGCACCTATACAGGAGGAACAGCAGAAGACTGAATATCATCCCGACATACAGCAATTGAGAGTCAAGCATGATAAGGTATTCAGTGATATTCCACCAGGGAGACCTCCAGACAGGGGCATTGAGCATATTATTGAGCTTGAGGAGGGCGCTAAGCCCGTTATGATTACGCCCTATAGACATCCCAAGCGGCTGAAAGATGAGATCGAGAAAACGATCAAGGAGTTACTTGCTATGGGTCACATTCGACCTAGCAAATCACCATTCGCTTCTTCAGTTGTTTTGGTAAAGAAGAAGGATGGCACCTTACGCATGTGCATTGACTACAGAGTCCTGAATAAGAGGACTATCAAAAACAGGTATCCAATACCTCGTATAGACGAGCTTATTGATGAGCTCCATGGTGCATGTTACTTCACTAAAATCGACTTAAGATTAGGGATATCATCATACTCCGAGGTTCATGGCGGGACATCAAAATGCCTTGGATTGTCATTGTGGGCATGAGTTTGTGGTGATACCATTTGGGCTCACTAATGCATGAAACTACATTTGATCCGATGAGCAGGAGTTTTCATTCACTTTGTTGAGAGTCCAGTATTGGTCTTCTTCCGATATCCTTATTCTGGCCAGGACTTGGCGAGAACATTTAGCTCACACAGGAAGCGTACCGATGATACGGAAGAGTCACTATGCGCCAAAATCCAAATGTGACAGAATAGCCATTATTTATATTTGAATCTATATCATCAATCTTGAGAGATGCGGATGGATCACGAAGATCCAGCGCTATTATAGGCAGCCAACTCCGACCAGAGCACTTACACATCTACTTGAGGATTTCTAGGTTTGTGTGGTTCTCATAGATGAAGTAGAATGGTTATTCCACGACATACATGTAATGATTTATTGAAAAATTGCATTTGTTGGACTCGAGAGCGCAGGTGTTTATGAGTTTAAAGAGTTGATGACCCGCATTACCCCAATAATGGCACTACGACTTACTGTGCTGAGCTTCAGTGCGATGCATCAGGTGAGAGCATTGGAGCAGTGCTTATGCAATACAAGCACCCTATTGTGTATGAGAGTCGTAAACTCAGAGGGCCAGAGAGACTCTACAACATTTATGATAAGGAGATGCTCGCTATAATCCATGCCTTAGCAAAATTTAGGCAATATCTTGTTGGCAATGGAATTTTGCATCAAAAGCTACGTCTGAACAATTTGAAGGGTGCACTTCTAGGGCAGCGAGATCTTAATGATCGTCAGCAGAAGTGTGTTAGTAAATTGCAGGCCTATGACTTTGATATATTGTATATCAAAGGTACAAAGAATGTAGTAGCTGATGCTCTTTCACGCAGGCCTCATTTGAGCTCTATGGTTCACATTTCAGAGGATTGGAGGCATATGATTGTGGCAGAGTATGCCAAGGATACATGGGCATCCAGCATCGTTGAGGGATCGACGATTGACACTAGATACACGCTTGTAAATGACTTGATCATTTACAAGAACAGGATTTATTTGGTCCCAGGTTCAAAGGTGAAGAACATTATCATGCGAGCCTTTCATGACGTATATATAAGCGGGACATCCGGTATTTCAAAACCTATGGAAAAGGATTAGAGGAGATTCACATGGAAAGGACTTAGTGGATGTTCTTCGATGCGATGCATTGATTGCCCTATTTGTCGTGATTAAGCAAGGAGAACAAGTACGGCGGGGTTTATTGCGACCACTTAGATTCCTAGCGAGAGTGGGAATGCCTGTCGATGGATTTCATTACGGGCTTGCCTAAAGCCCAAGGACGAGATTGCATATATGTAGTTGTGGATCGGCTAACGAAGTATGCCCACTTCTTTCAGATTACCACCACTTACACAGCTACACAGGTAGCAGGGGTTTTCTTCCGTGAAGTATTCAGATTACATGGGTTGCCTCAGAGCATAAAGTGGCCGGCAGAATAGTCGGTTCTTGAGTCACTGGCGAGGGGTATTGAGACTACATGGGACGAGCTTACGGAAACACCAGTTACCACCATAAGCGGATAGGCGGAGATGGAATGGTGAATAAGTGGGTGGAGGTTACCTCGAAATTATATTGCGAAGACAGCGAGAAAGTGGGTCAAATGGATTCATTTGTGCGAGTATTGTTACAACACGACATTCCATATGACCATTCAGATGTCACCCTTCATGGCGTTGTACGGTTATGAGGCGCCGAGTTTTACTGGTTGCTCTTTAAATTATTGATGAAGTCGCAGAGTGCTAGAGACTTGCGGGAAATTAGGGATACTATGAGGGGCTCAAGAGGGTATTACCGAGCTAAAATCAGCAAAAGCCGTGCAGGATCAAAGAGAGCAGGAGGCACTGAGGTGGGTGACATGGTTTATCTTATCTGCGACCCTACCATGGATCTACTCACGAGGAAAGTGGGTCGAGAAGAAGCTTAAGCCCGCAGTATTACAGAGGGTCCTTTGGGATCACAGTGTTGGAGAGGTGTATGAGCTTGAGCTTCCAGCAGAGAGCAGGGTACACAATGTATTTCATGTATCACGCCTCAAGAAGGCGTTGGGTCATCGTGTGGTACCATCTGCAGTTCTACCTCCCTTAGATGATGAGGGAAAGTTGATTCTAGTACCTGAGTCTATCCTGGAGTACAGAGAGACAGTTGCGTAGGAGGACTATCAGGGAATATCTAGTGAAATGGAGAAATTTTCCTGTGGAGGATGCTACATGGAAGCCCGAGATACTGCGACGTCAGAAGTTGAGATTGCCCGAGGACAAACAATTTGGAATGCGTCTTGTCATGTCCCCTTCTAGTTGACTATCTCCAGTACAGTTAGCCTATTATCACGACCCCATGAGGTGATGGGATGGATAGGGTCTTGATGGGACTTGGCTCAGCCGATTGTCGATATTTGATCGGTTGGCTTCGTTGGGGCTCATTAGGACCACGGTTTACTGAGTTATATTTTGCTTGATATTTGCTTTCAGAGAGAGGCACCCCTGCTATTTTTAGCAGTACAGTTTGATCACGTGCAGAATCACTCCCTGGTTTGCCAGCTTCAGACGGTTCGCGCATCGGACGTTTCTTGAGGGAGTTACTAATATTTGATTTATTAATTAAATATTAATTAAATTGAGCATATAATATAAAGTTATAATATGTTAATATTATAACTTAAGTGAAGGGGTCGCCCATCATAGAAGGGGCCAATTTTTAATTATATTTTATAATTAAAAATTTGAGCAAAGACTATTGAAATATTAAAATCAAAAGTTCGAATTATTTTAATGATCCCTATTTTTAAGGAAATTGCACTTTTCAAGAGTATAAGGCATTTTCATTGAAAATCGAGCCATTATGTTATTGTGAATTGAAAATTGATCAAGTTTCGTCCATCAAGGCGCACCTTTTATCTAGATCTGGAGAGTCTAAAAGGAGCCGTACCATTTAATTTTATGCTGCTGAACAAAGCCGTACTTCTCATGAAAGCCGTACTTCTCAGTATTGAGTAAATCGCCATCTGTTATGCCAGTCTGACTTCATCTCTTGAGGCGCCTAACTCTCTGGCATCATTAGCAGACATTTGCAGAAGGAGAAAGTGCATATTCCATTCAGTCGTACATTTTCTTGAAGGACATTCATTGCTGCAAAAACCAGGTTCTTTCATTAAAAATATCATTGCCTTTTTTATTGCATGTTAGTGGATCTTCTTTGTAATCATTCTGGAAGATAAATAAAGAGTCTGGCTTCCATATTTTCAATAGATCCTATAGTTTACAGAGTTGAAAGATTTTATTTGAATTTATTATTTATTTCTTGCAAAATCGCATTATTGCATTTATTCTCAAAAATCACAAAAAAACCAAAATACATCAAAACAAACAAAAAAACAGTCAGATTCAGAAACGGGGAAACAAGGGGTTTCTACAGAGTTAGTTACCGTTGCACCAAAAGCCCGGACTAGTAGTGAATGGCACCCCTCTTAGCGTTAAGGGGGCATCCCCAGGATAGGTACTCCCGCCGAAGACCCCGGACACGTGGCTGGGCAAACCGCTTGAACAGACCTACGTCACCTTCCGATAGGGGCCCGCATCGGGACATCACAGCCCACCACGCTCCACGAGTCTCAACCTCAAGACCTCCAGCTCTGATACCAAGTTAGTTACCATTGCACCAAAAGCCCGGACTAGTAGTGAACAGCACCCCTCTTAGCGTTAAGGGGGCATCCCCAGGATAGGTACTCCCGCTGAAGACCCCGGACACGTGGCTGGGCAAACCGCTCGGACAGACCTACGTCACCTTCCGATAGGGGCCCGCATCGGGACATCACAGACTCTCACGGATTTCAGTAAATTGGTAAAATCACATTAGAAACGTAGCCGTGAAACTTGGGCATCAGTGCTTGCAATCCACGTATGAAGGATGGGGTATAATTGTGGGGTTTGAATGATTAGCAAACAAGAATTATTTGTTTAAACTCTTTAATGCACATAAATATCAAATCATGAATTTCTAAATAGCACTATTACCAAATTGAGTGTAGTGAAAAAAATGGTGTTTTGTAGCAATGGGGTAGTATATGACACAAGCAAAACAATAATAAATAAGTAAAAGCAAAATGTGCCCATGACATCACCAAAGATTTCCCAAGAAGAATAATAAATGGGTAAGGTGACACAATAACAGAAAATTCAGATTATATGCCTCCAAAGTAACATAAACTAGAGTCTTTTTTCCAAGTGCAGTTAATGGCGAGGGATAGTGACGCAACTGCTTTAAGCAACTCAAAATCAAAATAAGAATAAAAATGAAGGAGAACAAAGATGAAAACCGGGTGCATAAGCTCAAAACTTGTAGTAAATTCTAACAGGACATCAGTAATCTCAAAATGGAGCCCAAGCTCCATAACTTGAGGAAATTTTTATTTTTTTTAAATGAATAGCAAAATTTAGTTCATTTCTTACCCAAATGTTTTGGAAAGAAAAAAAAAAAAAAACTAATCAGGTAATTTGATCCAGAATAGTAACAGGACCTGGAGTGAACAATGCATGCATCATTTTGTTTAGCGTGCAAAGTAATGAGGCGCGGCATACCTTTTTAGGATTGAGGAGATACTCGTAAAGGGTGTCCTCTCCCCATATCACGGCCTTGCTTTTGTTGGCGGCAGAATACGAATAGCCAGTCGTGGTTCCAGATTGTCTCCCAAACAGTCCATTAAGGTTTGGCCCTGCGCCATACGCCACATATACTTAAATTTCACATATCTAAACTAGGAATGACCAAAATTACTGTAGAAAGGGAAAAGCTATGCACCTTGCTTGTGACCAGCGCCCTTGTCAACTGTATGACACTGTGCACATTTGGTCTTGAAGATCTTCTCTCCAGCCTTTTCATCGCCAGGGGGAGCCTCTGAGAAGGATGCCATCCCTGCGCTCTGCGCCAAACCCTAAACAACCACTTTCTCTTTTTGCGATTTGGGCCGCTGGGGATTCTTAAACGTAAATTACTATTCAATTTTTATTTTTGTTTCTTTAAATTCAGGTGCAATGGTCAAAATTGCGTTCCTATCAATTTTCCTTCTTGTTTTCAGAGGTTATAGCTTGTTTGTTAGACAATAATTAGGCCTAGTGTATAAGTACCGTATTCTAATAAAAAGTGGTAAGAAATGTGAGCTTCAATTGATTTTAATTTTACTATTTTAAGAGTTGGGATTGATAAAAATAAGAAATGTAAGTTTTAATTTATTTTAATTTATTATTTTAAGAGTTAGTCAATTTTACAAGTATGAATTTAAATCTATGAATTTAAATCTGATTTAAAATTAAAATGGTAGATTTTGATTTTCAAATTTTTAAATTCAAATTTGATCTTGTATGAGGTCAATTTTTTTTCAATTAATTATTATTTGATGAGTAAGAATGAAATTCTCAAATTTGTGTTCTACGATATTCTATAAAATAATGAACCCCAAGTCATTTTTAGAAGGAGATGGAAGATGGGGAGATGACTTGTTAGAGGAAAGCTTAATTATGCATTGCATTATCATTAGAAGAGCATAACATTTGCATAAGCATAGATCAAAATAAATTAGGTATTTACATGGTTGTTTCAAGTGTTTTTCATCTTGTCAAAAACATTGATTTCATCTGACCAAGGCAACAAGCGGGGAATCAATCACCTCCCATGCCAAGTACAACAAACTCTATCAATGTCTTTAAGTGCCACCTTGTTTGGATACCCAACGTGAATAGAATTTTGAGAAAATTTGACAACAAATTCATTTCTACAACAAAGGGTCATTTCTACATAAAAGGTTCAAGTTTCTAATTGTAGGATTGACCTAGAGCAAAGAGCAATCAAATTTATAGATTTTCAAGAGTTGTCTAATATAGACCTAATCTTTGGAGATATTGATATATCAAAAATATTCAACATCAAATCCTATAACTAAGCACATTTTTTTTATTAAGTTTAGTGCTTATTAATGAACATGAGCATGTAATATTTCAATATGACCTCATAAATCTAGGTGTATTTATTTTTTGTTGCACATTTGCTTTACCTATCATAGATATTTATGTAGGTTGGTTTTATTTCTTTTTTGTAATCCATAATTATAAGTATTTGTAGATTCAAAATATTGTTTACACTAAGTTGTGCTATGTATATTTCTAACTACAATATGATTTTCCTTATTACTAAAACCTACCTCAATAAGAATAATAAATCATTTCTTTTTTCATTTCAAATTTTACAAAAAAAAAAAAAAGAGTTGAGGTTGCACATGTTTATTTTGAGTTAAAAATAGAAATGGCAATAGGGAGAGAAGAAGTGTGCATGTTTAAAAGGTTGAAAAAAGCTAAAAATGATAAAGAAGAAGACATGAGGAAGTTTCAATATTGTCAAATTCATAATTTAGAACTCTATTTTTTTAAAAGTATTATTTGGGTCAAAAGTGTGCATGGTCATGTATGTACTAGTGCAATATTATTCCATTTTATGTGTCGGTGTCCTTCCAGGGCATTAGTGTCCTTTTGCACGTAGTTGTAATGCTCATAAGTTAACAATGTATAAAACATTGCAAAATGCAACTAACACTTGAGAAACACACCAATGTTTAATTCAACATCAACTCAATTAGTGTTATCACATGTTGGCACCATAATATAACTATTCATGTTGTGTGTGCACTATAGATAGTGTTTGGCTATTGTGAACGAGGATAATGAAAAGATCAATCAAGAGAAGTCAAATAGCAAGAGGGTTGGATCAAACAATAAAAATCCAAGACCCAAATGAATTGAATTATACTCATTACCAATGAAGTAATTTAACAAAGATCAAATGAAAGCAAATCAAAAGGAACAAGAACATAAACCAAATTAAGCCTACTTTTACCTCACCCAAAAAATGTCAAACCCTTACTCCATTGTTGCAAGTGTGAGATTATGTCTTAAGATATGTGGATTGCTCATGCATAACATAATCCAATTGTGCAAAAGCTTGCTTGAAGATGTGTTGTGGATCTTGATTGTCAAATTGGAAAGACTTGATCAAGATTAGGGAATAGCTCTTGGATCAAAACTTTGAGCAGGAGATTAATGAGGGATGAACGCTTATTGTATAGATTGTCAAGACTTGTGATCAATGGTCGAGATTGAAAGTTTAGATCAATGATTGAAAGTGAATGAAAGATGGAGAGGCCATGCATGTTGAGGAATAGTTCAGTTAACTTAAGCTCCTTCCTTATTTTTAAGGAGATATTTTGAGATATTTATGGAGGGAAGATATTTTCAAATTTGGATTTGAATTTGAATTTGAAATAATCTATTTTTAGAGGGAATGTGCAACTAAATGAATTAAATGATTCATTTAATTGTGGAAGAAAATTAGCTAATTAAATAATTAGGAAATTATTTAATTATGGGAGAATAAGAAGAATGGTGATTTTTTAATTAAATAATTAAAAATTATTTAATTATGTGCATGAGAGGGAAATTTGAAATCAATTAATTAAAGTGGAGGAAAATAATTTTATTAATTAAATAGTATTTAATTAAGGTGATGAAGGGGGGAAATAATAAATTAATCAAATAATTAAAATTATTTAATTAATAGAAGAAAATAGGTTAATTTAATCAAATAATTGGAAATTATTTAATTAAAAGTGATGAAAGGGGATGATGAGAGACAATAAGTAAAAATGACAAATTAGAGGAATGTGTGATGTGTTAGACATTTTTAGGTGTCTACAACTATAATGGCTAGTGTTGGTCTATCACCACATGCATCGATAGGGATAATCATTCATAGATGGTATTTAGGGATATGATCCGTTTTGGGATACATGTAACTTATAGTTTATCATAAAAAATTACACTATAAATGTAATTATGTATGATGATGTGCATAGTTTAGCCTATGTTAGATGTCTAGAACCTATATACACCAAAGTGTAATCATTGAAGGAGAGAAAACAATTATTATTCCATATTTTATTAATACAAAGTCAATATAAAAGTTGTGTTTTTTTTATCAATCCTTG
>VDFB02290681.1:0-23081 GCA_007258455.2 Sequoia sempervirens
ATTTTAACAATAGTCTACTACCAAACCAGCACCACGATGGCTCTTTCAACAGCATAACTTCATCAAAGTATACTTTCCCATATTGCAACATTGAATATTGTATTTACCTTGTTTGAGGACACCACCTCCACCACCCCCAACCCATGTAACTGGTAAGCTCCACCATCGTGAAAAAAAATGCGTACCACTTAACTTCCATGTATCAAGGACACCAACTCCACCACACCCAACCCATATTTACATATAGACAACTAGGGAAATTGTAACATAATGGTATAAACATCAACAAATGCATGTATCCTTCCAACTTCCCAAATCAATTATTCAAACCAATTTCTCCAAGGTAGTACCTATTTTCTCTATGTTATGCAACAATTATTTGATGCAATGATCTGTACAAAATGCATATATCACCGTAGGCTTAATTGGAAATTTAATCTACATTATTTGGTATTCAATATGATGCACAAAATATTTATACAAAATACTGATGTAAAATGACTTACACAGTTCACAACACAATAATTTCAAAAATCATAGATTTGTTATAGAACGGACTTAAGGATGACTATTCTTACAATAGCCACATACAAAAGCAACACCATAATGGCTCTTTCGACAATGCAACTTAACCAATACATTTTCTTCCCTTATAAAGAAAAAGAACAATGACAAATAACGGTTTGTTATAGGAAGCTTTGAATAGATGATGGAAAAAGAGTATCATGCAATATATTGGTATAAGCCAAGAAGTCTATGTAATAGTCATAAGACATCTTAAGATTATACTTAAGATTTAGATCTATGTCACTCTCCAGTGTTTCCCTATTAGTTCTTTTACAATTAGCCTGTTTCACTATATTATCTAATGGTAAATATTGGAGCCCAACTTTTCAATATATGTATGTATATATATGTATATATATGCATATATATGTATCTATATATGTACATGTATATATATGTTTCCATATATGTATATATGTATGTATATATATGTATATATATGCATATATATGTATCTATATATGTACATGTATATATATGTTTCCATATATGTATATATATATATATGTATGTATTGTGGTGTAATTGTGCAATAGGAAGTAAATGCAATATTCAATGTTACAATGTGGGAAAGTGTACTACAATATATATAAGAAAATATATTGATTCAGTTGCATTGAAAGAAAAGCCATTCTTGCATTATCAATATGTTACACATACTACACAATTAAATGCTTTGTTCTTATCAACATGTCAATACTATATGACTCAATGCTCTAACTGTATAGTCATGATTTTTACAGAGCATAGACAACACTTATGCATGCTACTTTAAACTCTACTTATAATTTCAGTCTACATAATAACACATAAACATAATATACAAACCTTTTTAGATATACATATGTATGTATATATTTGTCTAGATATATGCATATATATATTTTCCTATATGGGTATTTTTATATATCAATTAGGGAATTGAGTACATATAGATATGTGCATTTGTATTTGTCTATATTCTAGGGAACTCAATACAATTTTCCTCTTTGTGTGTGATATTTACTATCAAAAAAGTGTTATTCTAATACCTCTTATATAATTCCTCTATTTGTTTTCAATATCTACTATGAAATAATGTAGCTTGAATCTTATATCAATATGTTTCATGATATCCTTTTCCCCTCATCTATTTCAAGCTTTACAGATATTGCACGATTAAATTTTTTCTTCTTAGGGAATAGCAACTTCAATCAAATAGCCTATCAGCTAAAGATATGAAGTTCAACAGATAAGAGACAATGCAACTATTTCTATCTTTTGCACTTAAAGTTGAAAGTGCATTTACACAACTATTACATACATTACTTGTGTTGTGAATATGTTTTATTATATTCTTTCCTTTATTGTCCATTCTTCTATATATTCAACTTACCAATCTTCTTCTAACCATATTCAAATCACATTATGCTTTTTCTTTACTAGGATATCTCTTTTCCATGTACTTCCTAACCCATAAAAAATGCTACACTGTTATAGAATTTTGTTCAAACTATACATCTTTCTCCACATTCCTTTTCCCTATGGTTTATGGTAACACTCCATGGGATTTTCCATAGACCTTAACTCCTTTGGCTCAAGGATCTGGCTAGAGCCTATCAGGATTCATAATGCCAATATGTTGGGGGTGGGGGGAAATGGGAATTGATTTATGTAGTTATTATTAGCAACCAAACACCATTCTCATGTGCTCCTAAGTGGACAAACAAACTGTTGATAGCATCACACTGTTTATCCCTTGAAGCAGATGAGAGTGGTGTTTGTTACTCCATTCCACTAAAGTGAGAAATTTATAGAATAGTCTGCTATTGAACCAACACCACATCACCAACAACCCACATAATTACCAAGCTCCACATCGCCATTTAAAAAAATAGGTCAAGTTGTCGCACATATATATCAAGATGACCATGGGTTTAGTGCTTTTGGATTTTTTCATTGTATATTTCTTGTTACTTATATACATAGACACACAAATTCTCACACGTACTTGCCCATCAATAAAAACTTACTCTATTCTATTCATTGTATTTTTCATTGTTTCCATAACTCTCTTTTCAACATTTTTAGTACATTACTTATACATAGTTGTTTTCTAGTATCCCATATATTAAAAATCTCCCATTTTGTAAGACCCCACCTCATAGGAAGGTAACGGTGTTAGCATGGGAAGGGTGAACCATCGAGAGAAAATTAAAAGAAGTCTTCTTGAGGGTATAAATTTATCATGCCTGAAAAATTCGACAAGAAAATTCACAATTTTTTTTTTTTTTTATAAGGCTATTAATTAAACAAATTAACACTCTAAGCATTTGAGATGCAGGATGTATCTATGGTACACACAACACACCCTTGGGTTAGTCATTCCTTTGTGTAGCTTTATAGGTAAAATATTCTTGAGCTCTTCTTTTAGGATAATATACCAGAGTTAATTTTCACCAACTCAAATCTATGGTCTATGATTACATTAACCCCTTCTATCAAGATTTACTCTTACCATAGTTAATAAAGTTACAACTTAATTTATGAAACATGTTTAGCAAGCAATTAAGTTTCGCAACACCTTAATCATAAGAAACTATAATTGCTCTGTAAAATTACACTTATGAATATTAAATTCTTCTAAAGCCATAAGGTAATTTTTAATTTTTTTTTAAAATCAATTTCGTTACTAATACAATATTTTATTAACTAATCAACCATACTCTCTATCCCAAATTATATAGCATCCTAAAATGTTCAAACCTAATAAATATACATTGATATTGTACATCTATATATGTAATAATGAAATAACAATTTTAATTATTAATTTTATTTTATTTTCTAAAGAATATTTAACTATGTAAAACATTAGTTTCAAACTTCAAATTCTCATTACTTCAAATTTCAAATAAAATACTAATCTCAGCTTTTAATAAATGAATATAATTTAAACTGCCTAATATAACTTCTTGAACCTATTCTAAATATCTTATCTTTTAGCTTTTACATTCATTAAAGCCACATAGCCCCCTATAAGGATTTTATTTATCTTTCAACTTTTTCTTGTTAGAATTTTATGGTTTTACTCTCTCTTTTTTTTTTTGAATTCCTTACGTAAAGAAACTCTTGGCTAACATGTTATCTTATTTTGCACATAAATTAAGGAGGACAAAGGTAGTTTTTATCAATATCTTATTATGAGTAAAACCCATGTATCACCTTTTAGAATTAGCCGTTTATGAACTCTCTCTATTTCATACTTAATGCTTTCTTGTCATTAATATGGCGAGAGTCTTTTCTATTAATTTTCAGCCATATTTGAAAACGGAGTAGTCAAAGATGAAACGCCAAATTTCATGATGCCTATTACAATGTAATCACATTTAGTGGTAATACAGGCCGTCAACATTACATGCTACTATAACTATGATTCTTGCCCCAAGCATAATAATTACTATTAGTTGGTATTACTTTTACCTGCCATGCATAATTTCCAATGTTGAAGCTGGGCATTTAACTGCTTTTCAAGGAATGGAAATAAGGTATGATGCCAAAAGAGCTTAGCGCAATCTTTAGACCAACCCGCCTATTCCTTTTGACTAGGTACAGATTTAGGGCGGTGCAGAATATGAAGGCAGAGGTTCATCATAGTTGAAGGAAGTGAATTTAGAGGATGGATCTGCCAAATCTTCCATGCTGGCTCCGAATGATTTTGTGAGATACCATAGTCATTATAATAAGGGAATTGGAGTTAGTGCGAGGTAACGTCCAATATTAATATTATTTTCTAACTAATATTTTTACTTAATCTAATGCCACATGATTAGCTGGCTGTCAAACAGTTCACCATTTTTCTGTGATGATTCATGCTTGTTCATCAATTGGATGACTCCCCCATGCAACATTGGCTAAAAGAAAATCAAATTCGAAGACATTTGATATGCTGTTCTCTACCAGAGCGCCCCAGACAGCATGTTAGAAATCATATATGTGTTAAATTACAAAAATTAATGCAAAGACATGTACTTATGAAACTGATAGATCAACTTTAACTAGAGCACGATATACGGAGGGAGGTGCCACAGAGATTGTCTTGGGAAGCACGTTTCACTGCCGATGGTTTGACTAAAAGAGGAGAGAACTGAAGACTTCTATCAACATCATTTATCGCATTTACTAGTGGCGTGTTATTGCAAAACAAGTCATACATCCGTACATCCCAGAACCAAATCACTTGCAGAAGATTAGGCGGCCATTAATGATTCCAGGCAGGCATTGTGCGGAAGAGGTTTGGCTAGAGTTCTCCTAACCTAGGCGGTCACCAACCTATGCAAATCAGGCTACAGTATACTTATCTTTCACTCCATAAAACTTCAATCAACCAGGCTCCAAATAACAGCTGCAATTCTCTCTATGCAAGTAACAAGTTCATCTGTGGTAGATGAAAATCTTAGCATGGTTCAGGGACCAGTGAGGACGTGCAAAGGCAATAGACAGGAATTGAGTTGAAGTCTATTGTTTCCCTGATAAGATCATTTTCATATAGGTGTTGGAACCACAACGAGGCACACAGATGATGCCAGTTTCTAGTTTGATAAAGTGTAATGTGTTTTGCTTCAAATCACAATTTTTTCAGCTAACCCACTATAGATGGAAAGTGCAAGGGTTATTTCCTGTTTTATCAATAAATATACTAAATTCAAAGATTTCAGTCCACCGCTTTGTTTTGACTGTAGATCTGCCCTTATAATAATAATAATTTTATTTTATTTGGATTTGTTTGTTTCGGATTTAAGAGACCTAAGAATCATGGGTTGTATTTTAGTTCTGCATATTTGGTTTAGATCTAAAGAGAGATTATTCAATTTCATATATGGTTATTTTATTTACTACTGCCAATATTCTCTTTACATTCCCTACCACAGTTGTGATTTACTAGAAGTTTACAGATCTCTTCTTTCTTTCTATTTTTTTTTTGTGGCAGACATTTCTCTGTTTCATTATGCAACTCTGCTTTGAAATAGAGGTTTAAACTATAACTGTTTTGATTTCTCCATTTTCTTTTGTCTACTCCACATAATTTAAATAAAACATTTAATATATAGACACCATTGTTTATGTATATATATTGAATGAGCATAGTAAAATAAAACATTTAATATTTGTGTAAATATACATATTTCACAATAATATGTTTCCCTTTCTTCTCTTTTCTTTTTTATAAAAATAGAATGAATGCTTCCAACAAGTATTATTGTTATTATTATGGATTGGGAAACATACCTATATATATATATTTAATATAGAATGTAATTTTATTTGATTTTGACAAATCTTGAAATTTAGATCAAAACATAAATGATCTCCCTTTCTTTTTTTTTTAACTCAAACATAATTTATCTTTTTTTTTAATTTATTTATTTTCTTCTAGATAACCTATTTCTCTTCACACATGAAAATCTATCTCCATTCCACACATAAGGAATTACAACACTTTTCTTTAACTTGTAAGGCTACAAGAAATGCTCATCACATAAAGAACATGTTTGAAGTATAAAAAGGAAAAATGCAATTAAATTTACATAATATTCCCTTCAAATGCCAACCCCAGAAAAGAATCCCTCTTTATCTCAACCTTTCTTTTAAATGCAAGATCAATGTGTAATTTCTCTACTCAATATTACAAAGCACCATTTCCTTATTTAAACTCTTCTCATTACAACAAATACATAGAGGTGAAATTAGCAACAAATCAATGCATAAGGGCTTCATTTTTTTTCATTTCTACAAAATTAAACTCATCTCCTTAAACTTACATAATTGTCACAATATTTGGGAAAACAAATGACTTACACACCTATGAACAAGTTCTTGCTCTCCACCCTACCATAATGGCGTCATGGAGCCTCGTGGGCTCTGGCCATACCCCCGAGCAAGGATTTCTTTTAGCTCCAAGATGATCAATGGAGTCTTTTCAAATTCTTACAAAGGAACAATAATAACATAGCTTTGAATCTCATGCATCTAGGTTCTCTAATCTCTATTTTCAACCATGATCTATACTACATGCCACATTCTTACAACAAATACACAAGAGTAAATGGAAAGAAGAACTTATCTTCTTTCTATTTGGTGAAGGGGTTGAACTCTTTCAACCATCTTTCCTTTAAGCCAAGTCATCTTGAACACTTTCTTCTCAAAGAGGTGGACTCCTCTCCTCCTCTCATTCTTTCTGCCATCTCCACTAAAGTTCTCCAGAAGGAGAAGTGGGTAACGTCCACTTCCTCTTTTCCATCCAAGTATATAGGCATTCAACTTGAATTCACCTGAATGAGAGAGAGACATTTGTCACTCTCTCATTTGATCTTTCAACACACATCCCCACAAGCTCTCACACATGTGTGAGACTTTTGGGGAGATGGGGAAAGTACTATGACACTCTACCCAATGACCCTTACAAGGTGGCTCCACACATGTGAGAGATTTGATGCTCTTTCCAAGTTCATTAATGAACTTTGGGGAGTGTGGTGGGGAAGTGATAAGTCACTTCTCCCAACTCCCAAAGACTCAAATTCGTCACACCCTTTCAAGTGGACTTTTGAAGGGTCAATTCATGTCCTTGGGACCATATTGCATGCCCACTTGTCCCCTACAACTATGGTATAGACCCTAGGGGGTTTATCTTTGTATCCCAACTAAAGAAATTGACCAACAACCCTCTTTAAAGTCCCACTTAAGGTTCTATCCGAGTTTCACACTTGGATAAGGGTTCATAAACCTTAACTCCAACTTATATCTCACATGACACAATTAAATAACCTTTCAACCCAAAAGAATAAACATAGTAACTATTTTCCTTCGGCTCCAAAATAAGGAAATCAAGTACATAAGCACAAAATGGTGTCTTTCAATTTGTTCTGTGTTCTCGTATTAGCACCTCTTTTCTTTCCTGCACATTACCAGTGAAATCATAAGCAACCATCATATATCACATTATTTTGGTAACTAAAATAAGATTTAATTGTGCAACCATTTCATTAAAATTCCAATTCACATTCATAGTTTACAAGTGCCTAATACTTCTATGGAAATGATAATAAAACATTTCAAAATGAAATACAAGCACATTTTCATGAAATCACACTATGCATTGCCTAAAATATATCTAAGCATCTATAAGTATATAACAAAATTAAGATTGTATTATTCACATGCAAAGCGGGGTCTTACATCCCCCTCCCCTTAGCTTAGACTTCCTCCTGGAAGTCGTTAGGGTTTGGAACATAATCTTCATATAACAATGCACATTGTTAATTGTTTTTCTTTCTTGATGAGACAATCAAACTATTCAACTATAAGTGCACATTAAAGACATCCCTTCCATGAATTAAATATCTAAATACTTAGAGAAAAATTTCTCCCCAAAGAACATTTATTTGATATATGATTAATTTAGCAACTGCTAACAACAATCCATGTAGCTCTAATTTATTAACAATGTAATCGACTTCAATTAAATTATGCAAACCTATATATAAATGGATTCATAACCTTTTATACACCTCCAAAATTTCTTTGCATCATAAACATCACTCATGATGTTAGGAAATATTTTTGTTTCATTGACCAATCATGTCTCAGAATTTATTAGCTTCACATTTTTTCAAAATCTATGCTTAAGAGAGCATTTTACCTTGTAATTATGGCACTCATACCATGTCTCAAATAATATTAACTTTGCATCACATGTTACTATTTTTCTCACATAGCTCACAGATATGCCACATCACATTTATTTGTAATTTCACATGTACACACAACAATAGCAAGGATGCTCTTCCCAATTGGGTGCGCCTGCCCTCCTATAAAGGGTGCTCTTCCCAATAGGTGCGCCTGTCCTCATAAAATCACATAATTTACAACACAAGGCTCACATAATGGGGTTTACAAGGATGGATATTATTGGATACCACTCGAGGCCCTTCTCTAAGGACTCCTCCATATAGATAAGAATATTCATAGAATGAGGGAAAAATGGATTAATGACCATCCCATACTAGTCCCATTCACAACTCCTTTTCAAAATAATTCCCTAGCGCATCTACTCCCCTATACAACCTGCCAGGGAACCCCCCGGGATATGGCAGTTTACATATGTCACATTACACCACGTTTACCAGCAGTTAGGAAACATTAAGAAAGCCTCAAGTTAAGAAATCATAAGATCATAAACCAATGTTTCAATAAAACATAAAATTATAAAATCAAGAGAAACCAAATAAAGATCAATTGTAGCTACATTTCAACATTCCAAACTTAATTCAAAAATGAAATTAAATAAGTCCTTGAGGCAATTTGGACTATAACAACCTTCAAATGGCTAAATAGCCTAATAAAATAAATGCAAAATTCCACACTGCTGGTGCATAATAAAATAAAACATCAATCAAGGATTACCAATAATTCATATTCCAACAATAAAAATTGCACATTTCGAGCACCATGTGACTTGATAAGCCACCTAAGGGGACGACGGGAATGGTGGTTCTCTAACCACATAAGTATAATAGCATGCAATAACTGGTGGTCCCTGACAACATAACATGAATAACTGGTGGTCCCTGACCACATAACATGAATAACTGGTGGTCCCTGACCACATAAATATGACTAATTGGTGGTCCCTGACCACATGTAATACCCCTCTGTGTCAGTTGTTTTGGTCTTGTGTGTGAGTTTCTGTGTGTGCTTCATTAATTCCTATGTTATTTGATTATGTGGAAAATATAATATGCCAGTAATTATGTTTAAATAATAAATTTAAATCATAAGTGATTTGCAAAGTTATTTAAAATATGATTAGAAATTAAAGTAATAATCAATTAAATTAAATAAATTAGTTTTATTAAATAATAAGTAAAGAGTTATTAATAAATAAATAAACTATTTGTTTTGTAAAAGTATTCTTTAAGGAAATTCGATAATAATTAATAATTTATTAGATAATCATTATAATAAGGAATTTGAATGGTTAAGGAGATAGGAAGCTAAAATGTTTTGGAAGTCAAAGAGAATTGTAGAATATGAAAGATAAATAATAGCTATATTTTGATATGGAGGGGGTTTGTTCAAAGGGGGGGGTAACTAACCAAGAAAGAAAGAAGAAGGAAGAACGAAGGAGGAGGACACTCTGCTTGAGGAGCATTCTCGCCTCATTTGAACCCGTAAGCATTACTTTTATTTTGTAATAATAGCTTGTCTCATGCTCAAGAATCTAGTAGCTATAAACCCTCAATAATTTTGTTATGATTTCCTTTGCTCTTTATTTTGTAAAAAGTCTGAATAAGCAATTGTAGAGAGATTGGTTGGGTTTGTCTCCTTTAAAGCAAAATATGCTTGATAGGGTATCGTCTCATTCTGCCAGTAAACTTTGTTGGTTGGTATGATCATTGTGGGCTAACAGTTCCTAGACATTGTTTCTTCTGCGTACGTTTAATATCCCAGCTTTTCTTAGGAAAGATTTGTAATTGTAGTTATAATCTTCTGCACATCGTCAAAATTGTGTCTCATTGATTTGTCAATAATGATTTTTCTATAAAATCTAATTTATGCATATCTTATGTGGCGGCACTCTGTCAGCAGATTCGCATGTCCTGCCATGTCTTTACATTTCAAATGCTTGTCTCCCTGCGCACTCAATGACCAATTATAATTTTATTGTGTTTGCTTGTACTTCGATGGATGCCCCTCCTTCATCTCTGGTTATCTTCTTCTGTCAATCTATTGCGGTTGCAGCCCTTGAAAATATGTTAAATAATGCAATTAGATGGCGACATTTCCTTATTCCAATGTTCACTTTCTAATATACTGGGCAACCTGTCACAGTTTCAGCGTTTAGAGTTGAGGCGTGGTACAGAATTAAATAGCCTCGCTAAAACCATTGGCATACCACCGTAGCTGCAATGTTTAGACTTGCAAAGGTGCAGTAAATTAAATAGTCTCTCTGGGTTCATTGTTCAACCTGTCATAGCGACTCTCTTGAGCATGGTAGGGTGTATAGATTTAAATAAACTCTCTGATTTTTATTTCTCAAAATCCCAAATGTTAGCCATAAGACTGAGGGAAAATGGTTCCTCACATTTTTGCAACCATAACCATCTCAATCTTGGAGGAAGCTTGGGTCGTGTGTCTTCACTGATGCCGTCATTGAGCAGATTGTTCAGGTGAAGAAATTGAGGACCAATGAGCAGATTATTTAATTCTCTTGGTCTGCGCAATGTTTCAAGCCTTTGCCAATTACCTCCGTTCAGTCGAAGCTGAGAGAAATTGATGTTATTGGATACAGTGTTTAGATGAGCTCCTTCTCATAATCTGGTAATCTAAATTTATATAATCTCCCTTTTACCTTTGGCAACCTATCGCAGCTGCAGTGTTTAGTCTTTGGATTGTGTATAAATTTAAATAGTCTTCCTGAAACCATTGGCAACCCGTCACAGCTGCAACTCGTAGACTGGCATAGGGGTGGTAAATTAAATTCTCTGATATTATTTGTCAAAACTGTCTCAGCATCGTACTTGAACATAATAGGAAGTTTAAAAGTTTAAATAATCTCCCTTATTTCATTGTCAACCCGTCTCTTTCATTGTCATCTGCCAACCCAATTTCTTCTATATTTTTGCCTAGATATCTTGTTTTCACCTTTGTCTTTGCCTTCGCAACTCTTTGGCTCGCCATCTTGCATTTAGGGAAGTTTGTTGTATTCTCTTGGTCAACCCATAGCTTTACCCTTTGGCTTAAGCAAAACAAAATCCTTAAAAAAATTTAGCTTTAAATCTCATTCGCAGCTTATTAAGTCCTCTCCTTTTTCTTGATCTTTTTTAAAAAAAAAGGTTAAGATGGAATTTTGGTTGTGTTTTTAAAATAAGAGAGAGATATACACCTTCTCTTAGTTTTTCTCCTTTTAATAATTATAGAAGTTATATTAAGTTAGGAAAAAGTAAATGAAGCTATTTATTTATGTTCTTTTAAAACTAAAATAAAATAAATATAATTTAGGATATTTATTACATAAGATAATTGAATGCGGAAATGTAAGTAAATAGGAAAATTAAATTATTATTGTGTTTTAACTGATCGATGGGTGAATGGAAAGATAAAAGGGTAATGTGGAGTTTAAACGTTTTTGGAAATTTATTGATTAAATTGTGTTAGTTAATTAAAGGTTGAATATCTTTTGTGAGTCCATTCCAATGTAGTTTCCTCTTGAGTTGATTTGATTTTGAGGGGATCTTTATATGTTTTTAATGGTGTTGGTAATAAATTATTGTTATGTAAATGTATACATGTGTTGAATTATAGTGTTAGAAATAGAATAATTGGTGTTTTATAATTATGTGGTAAGGTAGATAAACATAGTTGAAATTAAATTAGAAAAAGAGTAAATTAAATTTTTATGTAGTTAAGATGGAGAGTTATATAGAGGGAGATTTCTTTATGTCAATTTTTTTGATAATTTGTGTAAATATTGATAGATTAGTTTATTCTTTATTTGGTTAGTTCCAAGTGGAATAGTTAAATGGGAAATATTGGAAAGTGGAGTTTTGCATGTTATAGGTGCCCTATTCAATATGTGCTTGCATTATGTAAGTAAAATTAGGTGAACTTCTAAATGTCGATCTCTCTTGTACTCATTTAGTGGATGATTTTAAGTCTTTTATAGGGATAGATGTATAGAATGTCAATGTTGGATTGATTTCTTTATTTGAGAGGAGTAATTTTCATATTAGGTTTGTGCATTGGTTGTTTGTTCTATTGTTTGAGTTGTTATGAGTCAAATTGTAAGATTGTTGAGTATTGTATGGTGGGTAACCTAGGAGGAGAAATAGAGGTCTCCCTTGGATACCGATCGAAAGTGTATTAAATTTAATTGTGATGATTTTGTGAGATGTTTCCACTCATTACCTTATGTCTGTTGACTCGTTCCTTGGGGTCTTGTTACTGTTGTTAGTCCTTTGAATGGGAAATCTTCCAGAGGCAAGGGAGTACTTGTTTCTTATTGTTTCTTTATTGATCTATTTTGCCGAGATTTTGATCTTAATGGCTGATTTTAATGGTTCCTCATTATTTTTCCTTTCGTTGAGGAGTTTTTCAAGTGTTAAGTCTCTTGTTGGAACTATATTGTTTTTCTTTACTCTCGTTTGTGGAGAGTCGTTCTTTTGAACTTCCAAGTGGCAAGTGTATTGGTTTCTTTATTTTGAAAGGGTTGTACGAGAATTGTTGAGACTCTGATGTTGTACTTATTAGCGAGATGGGTAATGCCTCGCACGCTTTTATGTTGTAATTCTTTGTTCAAGTTATGATGGTACAACCCTTGATTGTTCTTGGTTTCTTGGTTTTATGTGGTTGGGTTTCTAGGGAGAGTGGCTCCTCGTGGGGGCCGGTGCCCCGTTTAAGGGGAAGGGCACAGGATAACCCACGAGTGAGTTGGTAAATAAGTGAAAACCTAATAATTAACTTAGGTGGGTTGGGTAGTAATATCATTGCAAGATTTTAAAAATGGATGCCTCGTCTTCATTAGTGCTTCCGCAGACTAATGGAAGGCTGAGAAGGCCGTGGTTGGCAAGGTCGTGACCTCATCTTCACGAGAGGTCTACGGCTCCGCATGAGTCACCCTATGGACCGACGCCTCCAGTTGGGAGGAAGAGCACAGGACAGCCATAGATGGGACCGGCGCCTCCAGTTGGGAGGAAGAGCATAGGACAGCCCATGTAGGACTATGCGATGACACTCTCCCCTAGTTGCCCATGTGTTTTACTTTATTGTGTTCCTCTGGAAGTAGGTTATGGGAGTTGGTTTAGATTGTTGATATTTGGATTTATCTTGATTTATGATTATTGTCTTGATATATCTTTGGTGTACTTTGTGGTCTTGTATGATCTCATTGATATTTGACTTATGACCTTGTACTCTTTTGGTACTAAGATATGATGTTATTGTTATTCTTTTGATTTGGAAGTGTCTAATGATCATCCTTTGGTTACTTGTTACTAGTTATCACTTTGATCTATGTGATGGGTTTTATGAATTTAAGTTATTATGTTGACTCTTGGATATTGTTGATTTTGTCATTGTAATTCTTCAGTTATATGATACTTTTGTATGATGTTGAGTCTTGTGGTTCCCTGTTTAGATGTTCTTGGTTGAGGTCTCTTTCTTGTTAGCTCCTAGCATGGGGGGTGGGTCTTCGGACTCACATGGTCAGGTGGAACGTGCTAAGCACCCCATTGGGTCCCCAATCGAGGATCGAGAGGTGCGGATTGGTGTGGTTGCAGCGACTCTAGAGTTGTATCCATCTTGGAGCTAGTTTTCATCTGTTATTTGTATTATGTTATCTTATGTATGGTTTCCATTTATGTTTGGAAACACTCTTGTATCATTGTACCTTTGTATCATTGTACTATGATGTAATGTTAACTCGGTGTGGTTTGGCCATGGAAGTTGTTATTCATTGGGTTGAGTTAATTATTTTTATGTTGTATTTATGTACTCAAATGGTTTCTTATCAATGATTATCATGTATATGTTATATTTGTTAATGTTTATTTTGTTATGGATTATATCTTTGGGATTTTATTCTTTATTGTTGTTGTGTGGATCTCAGTCTCGTAATGACTCTTCGTGTACCCCAAGGGATGTATGTGCTAGTGAATCTGCTTAAATGGAATTCATGTCATGACTTAATGTGTAATACATGTATGTTATGTTATTTTTTTTTTTAAAAAAATTGTGCCGTAATTATTATGTAATTGTCCTTTGGGGTTCACACGGCGGGGCGTTACACCACATAAATTTGCATCACTGGTGGTCCCTGACCACATAAATATGAATCACTGGTGGTCCCCGACCACATCAATATAAATCACTAGTGGTCCCCGACCACATAATTACAAGTAACTGGTGGTCCATAAAATTCCATCCTTTTCCCATGGGTTATAACATCAAGGAATAGGTTTGCACTATGAACCAACAAGTGTGGCTCTCATATGTGGGGGAGTAGGCCATGGTCAACATCCATGGGAGGATTACAATAACTCGACATAGATCCTTTGTCAGGATTAGGGACACACCCTGAGCTCATAATTTCCTGATGGGAGAACATGTGCCTCTCAACCCCTATTTACACTAGCTGGCATCGCACTCCCATAAGGGGGGGAACCTAACACTAGGGGTACACATTTACCATACAAATAAGACTAACACAAGGGAATACATCATATTTCATTTGATAAATACACATCCGCACATTTAACACATTTACATAAACACACAACTAGCTAACTTACATAAGGGCCATCACAAAGGGTACTCATAAGGAATCATATTCGACCTCCCTCACCCTTATCCCAAGTCAGATACCCTGTATCCTATACTTGGGTACAATACATTCACTGGTTTCACTTTACATGTCCTAACACAACACGCTTTACAGAATTCACCAAAGAACAAGACCAGTGCTCTAACACATTCTATTTGTATAAACAATATTCACTTTTTGTTTTCAATTTTGGAAATATCTACTCAATTTGCATAAGTACAAGAAATCACTAGATACACAACTATAGCTTAGGTATATCAACCCACCTCCTAGAACTTAACTATAACGCCCCGCCGTGCGAACCCCAAAGGACAATCACACAATAATTACTGCACAATTTTTTTTTATAAAAAAAATACACATAACATACATGTAATACACATCAAGTCATATCACGAATTTCAATTAAATAGATTCATTAACACATACATCCCTTGGGGTACACGAAGAGTCATTACGTGACTTAGATCCATACAACATCAATAAAGAATAAAATCCAAAGATATAATCATTAACAATAACAAATATAACACATACATGAAAAATTCATTGATAAGAAGCCATCTGCACATAAATACAACATATGCATGATTACATAACACATTGAATAACAACTACCATGGTCAATATCCACCCCAAGTTTAACATTTCATTACAGTACAACGTTTAAGAAGTACAATGATACAAGAGTGTTTCCAATCATGAACGGAAACCATACAACAAGATAACATGATGCACAATATCATAACTGGTTCCAAGATAAATATAATTCTGGAGTTGCCGCAACAGCACCAATCCACACCTCTCGATCCTCGACTGGGGACCCAATGGGGTGCTTAGCACGTTCCACCCGACCAATGTGAGTCCGAAGACCCACCCCCCGTGCTAGGAGCTAACAAGAAAGAGACCTCAACCAAGAACATCCAACAGGGAACCACAAAACTCAACGTCATACAAAAGTATCATAACACTCAGGAATTACAATGACATAATCAACCACATCCAAGAGTCATAAATCTCATCACATAAATCAAAGCAATAACCAGCAAACAAATAACCAAAGGATGATCATTAACCGACACAATAACATCATATCATAGTACCATAAGAGTACAAGGTCGAGACCCAATTTATCAACAAGATTACACAAGACCAAAGAATACACCAAAGATCAAAATAGGGTAAAACCATAAATCAATTTAAAACAACTATGATCCATCAATTCAAGACAAAGACCCACTTCCAGAGGATTTCCAAAGTAACAACATAAGAAGGAGTGTTAGAGGAGAGTGTCATCGCATGGCTTAACATGGATTCTCCAGGCTACCTACTGCAAGGTACCGCCTCCATCTACTGACGGATTATCCAGGCAACCAAGCACTAGGAACCGCCTCCATCTATGGTTATCCAGGCTACCTATCTCAAGGAACCGCTCCATAGGGTTGCTCATGCGAACCGTTAACCTTTCATGAAGACAAGGCAACGATCTTGCCAACCACGACCTTCTCAATCCCCTTTAGTCTGTGGTAGCACTCAAAGGCGGATGAGGCATCAATTATCTTTTTAATGTGATTCTACCCACCCCCTAGTTAATTATTTAAATTATCACTTATTAAATTCACTCTAATGAGGGCTATCCTGGCGCCCCTTTGTGCGCCGACCACCCACTTAGAGCCACTCTCTCTCTCTAGACACTCAAAACATAAAACCAAAATCCAAGGGTTGTACAACATAAAAAGAACATTATATCACAACAGAGCAGCATGCAAGGCATTACCCATCTTGCCATAAATACATAATCAAAAATCTCCATGATCCCCATACAACCCTTTCAAAAACATGAAACCAAAACATTTGCCACAACAAGGGCACATAAAAGGAGGAACATTAACCAATAGTAAAATAAACCTCTGGAAGATTCTCATAAAGTTACACTAGGGTTTCCCCATGAAAATCTGACAACAATAAAAGCAAAACCTTAAAGAACTATTTTCAATTCAATTATGATGAGAGAATACATCAAAATAAGATCAACAACTCCCTTAAACAACATCAACAACTTCGATACGAACTAAATCGGACATCCAAGGGAAACCTCTATTTTCTCCTCTCGGAATACCCATAACTCAAAGAACTTTTTAATTGACTCATTAACAACTCAAGCAAAACCATCAATCATGACAAAGATAACATTAACCAATTTTCCACTTAGGTAAAGAACAAAAGAACACATACTGGTTCCCAACGAATAGCAACATAAATAAAATGAGAGAAAAACTCCAACTCAAAAATCAACTCAGGAAAAGTCACATTGAAAGAATCCATAAAACCACACATTCTAATAATGTATCCATTCATTCAATAAGAAGTAACTTGAAACATTTTAAAAAGAACATTAGTTTAAAGATCAATCATTTCCAACATTTAAGGATAGCACAATATTGCGAAGTGAAAATAAAATCTAATGGTTTAAGTCGTAAGACACTATTCACAAGTATACTCTTTCAAACACAATTATATTCCCATTTACACGTTATAACAACAATCTCCCTTTGAAGATCAACCCACTCAAACCAACAATTTGATCCTAATATCAATCACAAGTATTTTCTAGAACTGTTCTTATAGAAATCCCACAAAACAACTATTAAAAGAATATGAGGGAAATTGACTTAGAAAAGATCGTCTAATTTTATTCATTTACATAAACCCTTTGTTTAACTAAATATAATTAATCAAAACATTTATCGAATCAACAATCATTCACTAGCCTTTGTCGTAATACCCAACTATTTAAAGTTTTCAAATTTATTTACTTCCATTTATCTTATAAATCAATTCTCCCACCTAAATAGAAATAATCCTTATCGCCAATATTATCTACATACAAAACTCTACTTTTCATTATTTCTAAGTTAACTATCCCACTTGAAATTAATCAAATTGAGAATAAACTAATCTATCAATGTTACCCAAATTATTAACATAAGGAAACTCTCTAATCACTTTACTAACCTACTCAATAACATAATACCTAACTTTACTACCTAATAATTCTAATTTCCTAACTCCTATAAATAAATCATTTTCTGAATAAACACATTAATTACAAAGTCTTAAAGAATAATCCCATATCCTATAAACACCCTACTAAAGAATCATTACTAAAGAATCTCTATAAAACATAATTTCCAATTAACCAAAATTAATAAGTCCATTGATTAACATGTGTGTATAATTCATCTCAAATTAAATCTCTTATTAAAATAAACCTTATATGATGAGTTAAACAAGAAGGAATACATTTAAGGGAAAAGTATCCTATAGTATGATTCCTAGGATGTTCGTAACTAGAATTTCAAGAATGCTCAGGGTCAAAAGATAACCTAAGTCTCCCATATCCTCATATGTTTAATATTACTATTTGTTCAATATTGAATTGAATCCCTCACTTGCAATTTATGCAACTAACCCTTATTTTCCTTTTTAGTGATAAACATAATACACATATAATTTTAATACTTTCCACACCATTGTTTCCATATTCCCTTAAACAATCTAAATCAATGCAATTGATCTTCCCTTTTATTTATTCATTATTTCCTAACTCACTAACTATATTTCTAATAAATACTAAGCATAGGTCTTCTTCCTTGAAAACATAACATTTGTATACAAAATTACATATAAAATTTACCACCATACAATCTTAGATTTATTAATGTACACACATAAATATATTTTAAATCCACTACATATTTATATATATATTTTAACTTCTGGAGGAGGGACTATAAATAGAAGATAAATCCTTTCAAATAATCCCTAATATTACCATATCTTATAGATTTAATTCAAAAAAATCTTTTCTAAAGTTATGGGCATATCTGGCAGGTGTAAACCAAGTTCACAACCTTCACCAGCCGCGCCTCACTGCTTGAGCAACGATGTAAACTTTGGAACATGGTATGCACCTCCCTAAAAGATAAAAGATGGAGGAATTTTGTAAGATATGAAGTTGCAAAAGTACAAGTAGACATGGATGCAAAACGTGAAAGAATGGACAAGACATACAAAGGCAAACATGCGGGATTAGAAGCAAGAACAAGGTTCGATCCAGAGATCATCTATAATTCAATACGATATGGATGCAAGGATCCGATAAGTAAATGGTCAAAAGAATAGATCCGATAGTCTTAAGGTATCTTGCGGTCTGTTTAAGAACTTCTATGTTAAAAGGAATGTTAGGATCTAAAGTCAGAATGCCCTTGAGCCTTTTGTTTCCTGAAAGTGTTGAACTCATAGGACACAGCAAAGAGTACATAAAGCAACTCAATATGCAGAATTATATTCCTCCAATACATTACCATAATGACTCAAGGAATCATACATTCCTTGCTAGACATGTGCGCTAATTGAGGTGGCATTGTTATAACGCCTATACTGATTGGCATAATGCCTCAAGAAGCAGCAGACTTAAAAAGTACCATTCTATTATCTGCTAGATGAATCCCCGTAAAGAAGGTATCGAATCAAGACCAGGTATTCGTAAAATGTCATAGCTAGTTAATGTTATACAAAATATAGATCACAAGGTCTGGACAAATCATTCCTACCCATCTATAAACAAAATAAGAGAGAAGAGATTTTTAAAACAAGTCAACCATTTGATCAATCGAGAGCTCTCCAGTACCCTCTTGAACTAAATGGCATATCAAAGTAATAAGGATTTACTGCCATTGTCCGGTATACCATGTATGAAAACTTCAGTAGCTTGGACAATGCACATAATCCGGTAAACAAACACCAACAAGAAAAGAGGTCACACAAACTACCAAGTATATTAGAAAGTGAATGTTGGAATTTGGAAATATCGCCATCCACTTGCATTATTATCGGATTTCACATGTTATTCACTAAACGGAAGGGAAGGAGAAAGGTGAGGTGCAAATACGTGACTTATGAGAAAGAGAATTAATGTACAACTATTTTTTTTTAAACCCTAATTCTGTTTGCTGGCGAGTTTTCCAGAGACGTGCTCAAGATTGAAGTTGGCCAAAACAGAAATATATATTTATATATATTTTAATGACTCACCTTCGGGTTTCATACTACATCAATATCCAAAAGAAGGAAGTTCCATTAAGTGTTATCTCCATAATTCAAAAGCTATTCAAACGAGGTAATGAATATCCCAGAAGAGTACCAATATGAAATGGACCAGCACAACAAAAATTATTGATCACAATGATAGCTGTGTAAATTTAATTCCATACATCAAAATTTAGGTTTAACGCAAATCTATTAACCATAAATTTATAAAAGAAATGACAAAGCAATCAGAAAATTCTTTTTCTTTCACCATGCCAAAACTTTTTGCTACCATATGGCAATTATTTTTCAATGCATAACCAGACACAACAACCATTGAAAACTTTTGTTTTTAAGGCATAACATATAATCATAGAAAATATCACACTTATCTTATGGCGTCGCTGGTGGGGATGACTACGATAGAAGTGATGCTCCAACACAGGTGAACCAAGCCCTCACTGTGCAAGAAGGAATTGCAGATAACCGCCTTATCAAACGATAATCAAACTTTCCAGAGATATACTAATGTCCATCCCCCCTTCACTGTCTTCGGCAAGATCTAAATATACTACCGAAGGTGCCCCTTCAATTCCTAACTGAATGACTTTTCACATTTTCATAACCGAATCTTCAAATTGGAAATAATATTTCTTTGCGTGTTTATTATTTATTTTGCAAATTCACCCGTTCTCCTCAACTTCCAATTACTCGATAGGTGAAGTTTCTCCCCGCTTGTCTTCTTTTAAATACCCTTCAGCTTCCTAGCTTCTTAACTATTTAAATTTCTTATTCTAATATCTTTTCAAGGTTATTTTGTTCAGGATTATTATTATCTTTAATTTAACTGAACAACTTAAATCAATTTATCTAATAATATCACTTTTACTTTTCACGAATTAGTTTAATTTGATCATGATTATTATTTTAAATTTCTAATTATATTTTAAATAACCTTGCAATTTTACTTATGATTTAATTAATTATTTAAACATGACTACTAACATTTGATATTTTCTCACTATTTATTTATCAAATTTAATCATTAAATGATAATTACCTTTCCTCATCTAATCTGATTACTTTAAATAACTAAATCCCAAAGATAATTAAATTAACGTTTATTATTGAATCTAATTCTTTATTTAATTCCAGATAAGGCAAATAATCCTATAATTAAATTGACTTTATTAATCAAATCCAAGCATAATATTAGTGTTATCTTATAACCTTAAAATTAAATTAAATAATAAAATCACCACATCATCATGACATTACTAACTACTTACTTGACATCAACGATGACCGAAACGGGGTGGGCACTACATCCTCCCCCCCTAGGCTTCAACTTACTCCTGGAAGATGAGCTCAAGCACAAACCATAAACTAACAATAATATTAACAAACATAAGCACATAAATACCACAAGTCAAATCATTAATTAAACATCATCAAGTAAGCAACGAAAATTAAACAAACCAAAATAAGGAAATGATACCAAAATGATAATAGTAACGGGGTTGCAACCAAACTAATTTTCCAAACACTAGGATGGAGTGGACAAACTAAGTCAAGGAAACTTTCTTGTCAGCTCCTATGTTCAACGTCAAGCCCATTGGGTGTTTATGATGCTCACCCAACCCAGACAATGTAGGTGGAATCGAGACTTAATTCCTGCAATCCTGCATGAAAACAAATGTTGTGCACGATACATATATATCACAAATACATCGTGAGAGGAAATCCCAGCATAGTAGGGCACTCGCGAGTGAGTGATACCACACTGTCCCTCCCACTAACCACACATAATAGTCAAAACAATTCTAATAACTCATAAATAGTTTGCTTCTTACTAGTTAAACAATATTCTCATAAGGATGCTAACCATAAACCTAATCCATCTACTATATCACAATGAATTACTACTTGACATTATAAGTACCTATACCTACATATTACAATTACATTACCTTCGTCACTATGCTTTCTGAAGCCAAGCTCCTGTAAATCAAAAGCTAACATAGAACATTGCACATTAGTACCAATAATTCAAGTTGCATTTTAACCTCAAGATACTATATTCTGCTAAAAATCATAGAATAATTATCCACCAAACCTCATATTTTTGTTAAAACTCATAATTTTCACCCAAAGAACTCCACATTCACCATTATTCCACAATAAATCTCACATCAATTTCAACAAAAAGGCAAAATTTTACACCTTCACAGATTCAAGAAAACATAATTCATCACTCAAAGACAACAAAATTGCAGATTTCACACACACTTGACATATTCACACACATAAAACACATCACCAAGAAATACATCACACTAAAACTCAAGGGTCCATAGAGCATCCCCGACAGAAAGAATATCGGTGCATTGCGCACTACACCATGGGTCCTATCCTTTCAATTGGTTTCCTGCACCATTGACCCAATACCGGTTAACAGAAGAAACTCAGGTTCACAACAATGACAACAGAGAAGTGAAACTCAAGACGTACGGGTCTAAGCACAAGGTTACATAGTGAGCACACAGTGCCCAGTGTATGAACCTATGCTCTGATACTAATGTTGTAACGCCCCGCCATGCGAACCCCAAAGGACATTAACACAATAATTACAGCAATTTTTTTTTTTTAAGTAAACATAACATACATGTAATACACATTAAGTCATAAAATGAATTTCAATTAAATAGATTCATTAACACATACATCCCTTGGGGTACACGAAGAGTCATTACGTGACTTAGATCCATACAACATCAATAAAGAATAAAATCCAAAGATATAATCATTAACAATAACAAATATAACACATACATGAAAAATTCATTGATAAGAAGCCATCTGCACATAAATACAACATATGCATGATTACATAACACATTGAATAACAACTACCATGGTCAATATCCACCCCAAGTTTAACATTTCATTACAGTACAATGTTTAAGAAGTACAATGATACAAGAGTGTTTCCAATCATGAACGGAAACCATACAACAAGATAACATGATGCACAATATCATAACTGGTTCCAAGATAAATATAA
>VDFB02290682.1:0-59030 GCA_007258455.2 Sequoia sempervirens
TAGATCAACTTTAACTAGAGCACGATATACGGAGGGAGGTGCCACAGAGATTGTCTTGGGAAGCACGTTTCACTGCCGATGGTTTGACTAAAAGAGGAGAGAACTGAAGACTTCTATCAACATCATTTATCGCATTTACTAGTGGCGTGTTATTGCAAAACAAGTCATACATCCGTACATCCCAGAACCAAATCACTTGCAGAAGATTAGGCGGCCATTAATGATTCCAGGCAGGCATTGTGCGGAAGAGGTTTGGCTAGAGTTCTCCTAACCTAGGCGGTCACCAACCTATGCAAATCAGGCTACAGTATACTTATCTTTCACTCCATAAAACTTCAATCAACCAGGCTCCAAATAACAGCTGCAATTCTCTCTATGCAAGTAACAAGTTCATCTGTGGTAGATGAAAATCTTAGCATGGTTCAGGGACCAGTGAGGACGTGCAAAGGCAATAGACAGGAATTGAGTTGAAGTCTATTGTTTCCCTGATAAGATCATTTTCATATAGGTGTTGGAACCACAACGAGGCACACAGATGATGCCAGTTTCTAGTTTGATAAAGTGTAATGTGTTTTGCTTCAAATCACAATTTTTTCAGCTAACCCACTATAGATGGAAAGTGCAAGGGTTATTTCCTGTTTTATCAATAAATATACTAAATTCAAAGATTTCAGTCCACCGCTTTGTTTTGACTGTAGATCTGCCCTTATAATAATAATAATTTTATTTTATTTGGATTTGTTTGTTTCGGATTTAAGAGACCTAAGAATCATGGGTTGTATTTTAGTTCTGCATATTTGGTTTAGATCTAAAGAGAGATTATTCGATTTCATATATGGTTATTTTATTTACTACTGCCAATATTCTCTTTACATTCCCTACCACAGTTGTGATTTACTAGAAGTTTACAGATCTCTTCTTTCTTTCTATTTTTTTTTTGTGGCAGACATTTCTCTGTTTCATTATGCAACTCTGCTTTGAAATAGAGGTTTAAACTATAACTGTTTTGATTTCTCCATTTTCTTTTGTCTACTCCACATAATTTAAATAAAACATTTAATATATAGACACCATTGTTTATGTATATATATTGAATGAGCATAGTAAAATAAAACATTTAATATTTGTGTAAATATACATATTTCACAATAATATGTTTCCCTTTCTTCTCTTTTCTTTTTTATAAAAATAGAATGAATGCTTCCAACAAGTATTATTGTTATTATTATGGATTGGGAAACATACCTATATATATATATTTAATATAGAATGTAATTTTATTTGATTTTGACAAATCTTGAAATTTAGATCAAAACATAAATGATCTCCCTTTCTTTTTTTTTTAACTCAAACATAATTTATCTTTTTTTTTAATTTATTTATTTTCTTCTAGATAACCTATTTCTCTTCACACATGAAAATCTATCTCCATTCCACACATAAGGAATTACAACACTTTTCTTTAACTTGTAAGGCTACAAGAAATGCTCATCACATAAAGAACATGTTTGAAGTATAAAAAGGAAAAATGCAATTAAATTTACATAATATTCCCTTCAAATGCCAACCCCAGAAAAGAATCCCTCTTTATCTCAACCTTTCTTTTAAATGCAAGATCAATGTGTAATTTCTCTACTCAATATTACAAAGCACCATTTCCTTATTTAAACTCTTCTCATTACAACAAATACATAGAGGTGAAATTAGCAACAAATCAATGCATAAGGGCTTCATTTTTTTTCATTTCTACAAAATTAAACTCATCTCCTTAAACTTACATAATTGTCACAATATTTGGGAAAACAAATGACTTACACACCTATGAACAAGTTCTTGCTCTCCACCCTACCATAATGGCGTCATGGAGCCTCGTGGGCTCTGGCCATACCCCCGAGCAAGGATTTCTTTTAGCTCCAAGATGATCAATGGAGTCTTTTCAAATTCTTACAAAGGAACAATAATAACATAGCTTTGAATCTCATGCATCTAGGTTCTCTAATCTCTATTTTCAACCATGATCTATACTACATGCCACATTCTTACAACAAATACACAAGAGTAAATGGAAAGAAGAACTTATCTTCTTTCTATTTGGTGAAGGGGTTGAACTCTTTCAACCATCTTTCCTTTAAGCCAAGTCATCTTGAACACTTTCTTCTCAAAGAGGTGGACTCCTCTCCTCCTCTCATTCTTTCTGCCATCTCCACTAAAGTTCTCCAGAAGGAGAAGTGGGTAACGTCCACTTCCTCTTTTCCATCCAAGTATATAGGCATTCAACTTGAATTCACCTGAATGAGAGAGAGACACTTGTCACTCTCTCATTTGATCTTTCAACACACATCCCCACAAGCTCTCACACATGTGTGAGACTTTTGGGGAGATGGGGAAAGTACTATGACACTCTACCCAATGACCCTTACAAGGTGGCTCCACACATGTGAGAGATTTGATGCTCTTTCCAAGTTCATTAATGAACTTTGGGGAGTGTGGTGGGGAAGTGATAAGTCACTTCTCCCAACTCCCAAAGACTCAAATTCGTCACACCCTTTCAAGTGGACTTTTGAAGGGTCAATTCATGTCCTTGGGACCATATTGCATGCCCACTTGTCCCCTACAACTATGGTATAGACCCTAGGGGGTTTATCTTTGTATCCCAACTAAAGAAATTGACCAACAACCCTCTTTAAAGTCCCACTTAAGGTTCTATCCGAGTTTCACACTTGGATAAGGGTTCATAAACCTTAACTCCAACTTATATCTCACATGACACAATTAAATAACCTTTCAACCCAAAAGAATAAACATAGTAACTATTTTCCTTCGGCTCCAAAATAAGGAAATCAAGTACATAAGCACAAAATGGTGTCTTTCAATTTGTTCTGTGTTCTCGTATTAGCACCTCTTTTCTTTCCTGCACATTACCAATGAAATCATAAGCAACCATCATATATCACATTATTTTGGTAACTAAAATAAGATTTAATTGTGCAACCATTTCATTAAAATTCCAATTCACATTCATAGTTTACAAGTGCCTAATACTTCTATGGAAATGATAATAAAACATTTCAAAATGAAATACAAGCACATTTTCATGAAATCACACTATGCATTGCCTAAAATATATCTAAGCATCTATAAGTATATAACAAAATTAAGATTGTATTATTCACATGCAAAGCGGGGTCTTACATCCCCCTCCCCTTAGCTTAGACTTCCTCCTGGAAGTCGTTAGGGTTTGGAACATAATCTTCATATAACAATGCACATTGTTAATTGTTTTTCTTTCTTGATGAGACAATCAAACTATTCAACTATAAGTGCACATTAAAGACATCCCTTCCATGAATTAAATATCTAAATACTTAGAGAAAAATTTCTCCCCAAAGAACATTTATTTGATATATGATTAATTTAGCAACTGCTAACAACAATCCATGTAGCTCTAATTTATTAACAATGTAATCGACTTCAATTAAATTATGCAAACCTATATCTAAATGGATTCATAACCTTTTATACACCTCCAAAATTTCTTTGCATCATAAACATCACTCATGATGTTAGGAAATATTTTTGTTTCATTGACCAATCATGTCTCAGAATTTATTAGCTTCACATTTTTTCAAAATCTATGCTTAAGAGAGCATTTTACCTTGTAATTATGGCACTCATACCATGTCTCAAATAATATTAACTTTGCATCACATGTTACTATTTTTCTCACATAGCTCACAGATATGCCACATCACATTTATTTGTAATTTCACATGTACACACAACAATAGCAAGGATGCTCTTCCCAATTGGGTGCGCCTGCCCTCCTATAAAGGGTGCTCTTCCCAATAGGTGCGCCTGTCCTCATAAAATCACATAATTTACAACACAAGGCTCACATAATGGGGTTTACAAGGATGGATATTATTGGATACCACTCGAGGCCCTTCTCTAAGGACTCCTCCATATAGATAAGAATATTCATAGAATGAGGGAAAAATGGATTAATGACCATCCCATACTAGTCCCATTCACAACTCCTTTTCAAAATAATTCCCTAGCGCATCTACTCCCCTATACAACCTGCCAGGGAACCCCCCGGGATATGGCAGTTTACATATGTCACATTACACCACGTTTACCAGCAGTTAGGAAACATTAAGAAAGCCTCAAGTTAAGAAATCATAAGATCATAAACCAATGTTTCAATAAAACATAAAATTATAAAATCAAGAGAAACCAAATAAAGATCAATTGTAGCTACATTTCAACATTCCAAACTTAATTCAAAAATGAAATTAAATAAGTCCTTGAGGCAATTTGGACTATAACAACCTTCAAATGGCTAAATAGCCTAATAAAATAAATGCAAAATTCCACACTGCTGGTGCATAATAAAATAAAACATCAATCAAGGATTACCAATAATTCATATTCCAACAATAAAAATTGCACATTTCGAGCACCATGTGACTTGATAAGCCACCTAAGGGGACGACGGGAATGGTGGTTCTCTAACCACATAAGTATAATAGCATGCAATAACTGGTGGTCCCTGACAACATAACATGAATAACTGGTGGTCCCTGACCACATAACATGAATAACTGGTGGTCCCTGACCACATAAATATGACTAATTGGTGGTCCCTGACCACATGTAATACCCCTCTGTGTCAGTTGTTTTGGTCTTGTGTGTGAGTTTCTGTGTGTGCTTCATTAATTCCTATGTTATTTGATTATGTGGAAAATATAATATGCCAGTAATTATGTTTAAATAATAAATTTAAATCATAAGTGATTTGCAAAGTTATTTAAAATATGATTAGAAATTAAAGTAATAATCAATTAAATTAAATAAATTAGTTTTATTAAATAATAAGTAAAGAGTTATTAATAAATAAATAAACTATTTGTTTTGTAAAAGTATTCTTTAAGGAAATTCGATAATAATTAATAATTTATTAGATAATCATTATAATAAGGAATTTGAATGGTTAAGGAGATAGGAAGCTAAAATGTTTTGGAAGTCAAAGAGAATTGTAGAATATGAAAGATAAATAATAGCTATATTTTGATATGGAGGGGGTTTGTTCAAAGGGGGGGGTAACTAACCAAGAAAGAAAGAAGAAGGAAGAACGAAGGAGGAGGACACTCTGCTTGAGGAGCATTCTCGCCTCATTTGAACCCGTAAGCATTACTTTTATTTTGTAATAATAGCTTGTCTCATGCTCAAGAATCTAGTAGCTATAAACCCTCAATAATTTTGTTATGATTTCCTTTGCTCTTTATTTTGTAAAAAGTCTGAATAAGCAATTGTAGAGAGATTGGTTGGGTTTGTCTCCTTTAAAGCAAAATATGCTTGATAGGGTATCGTCTCATTCTGCCAGTAAACTTTGTTGGTTGGTATGATCATTGTGGGCTAACAGTTCCTAGACATTGTTTCTTCTGCGTACGTTTAATATCCCAGCTTTTCTTAGGAAAGATTTGTAATTGTAGTTATAATCTTCTGCACATCGTCAAAATTGTGTCTCATTGATTTGTCAATAATGATTTTTCTTTAAAATCTAATTTATGCATATCTTATGTGGCGGCACTCTGTCAGCAGATTCGCATGTCCTGCCATGTCTTTACATTTCAAATGCTTGTCTCCCTGCGCACTCAATGACCAATTATAATTTTATTGTGTTTGCTTGTACTTCGATGGATGCCCCTCCTTCATCTCTGGTTATCTTCTTCTGTTAATCTATTGCGGTTGCAGCCCTTGAAAATATGTTAAATAATGCAATTAGATGGAGACATTTCCTTATTCCAATGTTCACTTTCTAATATACTGGGCAACCTGTCACAGTTTCAGCATTTAGAGTTGAGGCGTGGTACAGAATTAAATAGCCTCGCTGAAACCATTGGCATACCACCGCAGCTGCAATGTTTAGACTTGCAAAGGTGCAGTAAATTAAATAGTCTCTCTGGGTTCTTTGTTCAACCTGTCATAGCGACTCTCTTGAGCATGGTAGGGTGTATAGATTTAAATAAACTCTCTGATTTTTATTTCTCAAAATCCCAAATGTTAGCCATAAGACTGAGGGAAAATGGTTCCTCACATTTTTGCAACCATAACCATCTCAATCTTGGAGGAAGCTTGGGTCGTGTGTCTTCACTGATGCCGTCATTGAGCAGATTGTTCAGGTGAAGAAATTGAGGACCAATGAGCAGATTATTTAATTCTCTTGGTCTGCGCAATGTTTCAAGCCTTTGCCAATTACCTCCGTTCAGTCGAAGCTGAGAGAAATTGATGTTATTGGATACAGTGTTTAGATGAGCTCCTTCTCATAATCTGGTAATCTAAATTTATATAATCTCCCTTTTACCTTTGGCAACCTATCGCAGCTGCAGTGTTTAGTCTTTGGATTGTGTATAAATTTAAATAGTCTTCCTGAAACCATTGGCAACCCGTCACAGCTGCAACTCGTAGACTGGCATAGGGGTGGTAAATTAAATTCTCTGATATTATTTGTCAAAACTGTCTCAGCATCGTACTTGAACATAATAGGAAGTTTAAAAGTTTAAATAATCTCCCTTATTTCATTGTCAACCCGTCTCTTTCATTGTCATCTGCCAACCCAATTTCTTCTATATTTTTGCCTAGATATCTTGTTTTCACCTTTGTCTTTGCCTTCGCAACTCTTTGGCTCGCCATCTTGCATTTAGGGAAGTTTGTTGTATTCTCTTGGTCAACCCATAGCTTTACCCTTTGGCTTAAGCAAAACAAAATCCTTAAAAAAATTTAGCTTTAAATCTCATTCGCAGCTTATTAAGTCCTCTCCTTTTTCTTGATCTTTTTTAAAAAAAAAGGTTAAGATGGAATTTTGGTTGTGTTTTTAAAATAAGAGAGAGATATACACCTTCTCTTAGTTTTTCTCCTTTTAATAATTATAGAAGTTATATTAAGTTAGGAAAAAGTAAATGAAGCTATTTATTTATGTTCTTTTAAAACTAAAATAAAATAAATATAATTTAGGATATTTATTACATAAGATAATTGAATGCGGAAATGTAAGTAAATAGGAAAATTAAATTATTATTGTGTTTTAACTGATCGATGGGTGAATGGAAAGATAAAAGGGTAATGTGGAGTTTAAACGTTTTTGGAAATTTATTGATTAAATTGTGTTAGTTAATTAAAGGTTGAATATCTTTTGTGAGTCCATTCCAATGTAGTTTCCTCTTGAGTTGATTTGATTTTGAGGGGATCTTTATATGTTTTTAATGGTGTTGGTAATAAATTATTGTTATGTAAATGTATACATGTGTTGAATTATAGTGTTAGAAATAGAATAATTGGTGTTTTATAATTATGTGGTAAGGTAGATAAACATAGTTGAAATTAAATTAGAAAAAGAGTAAATTAAATTTTTATGTAGTTAAGATGGAGAGTTATATAGAGGGAGATTTCTTTATGTCAATTTTTTTGATAATTTGTGTAAATATTGATAGATTAGTTTATTCTTTATTTGGTTAGTTCCAAGTGGAATAGTTAAATGGGAAATATTGGAAAGTGGAGTTTTGCATGTTATAGGTGCCTTGTTCAATGTGTGCTTGCATTATGTAAGTAAAATTAGGTGAACTTCTAAATGTCGATCTCTCTTGTACTCATTTAGTGGATGATTTTAAGTCTTTTATAGGGATAGATGTATAGAATGTCAATGTTGGATTGATTTCTTTATTTGAGAGGAGTAATTTTCATATTAGGTTTGTGCATTGGTTGTTTGTTCTATTGTTTGAGTTGTTATGAGTCAAATTGTAAGATTGTTGAGTATTGTATGGTGGGTAACCTAGGAGGAGAAATAGAGGTCTCCCTTGGATACCGATCGAAAGTGTATTAAATTTAATTGTGATGATTTTGTGAGATGTTTCCACTCATTACCTTATGTCTGTTGACTCGTTCCTTGGGGTCTTGTTACTGTTGTTAGTCCTTTGAATGGGAAATCTTCCAGAGGCAAGGGAGTACTTGTTTCTTATTGTTTCTTTATTGATCTATTTTGCTGAGATTTTGATCTTAATGGCTGATTTTAATGGTTCCTCATTATTTTTCCTTTCGTTGAGGAGTTTTTCAAGTGTTAAGTCTCTTGTTGGAACTATATTGTTTTTCTTTACTCTCGTTTGTGGAGAGTCGTTCTTTTGAACTTCCAAGTGGCAAGTGTATTGGTTTCTTTATTTTGAAAGGGTTGTACGAGAATTGTTGAGACTCTGATGTTGTACTTATTAGCGAGATGGGTAATGCCTCGCACGCTTTTATGTTGTAATTCTTTGTTCAAGTTATGATGGTACAACCCTTGATTGTTCTTGGTTTCTTGGTTTTATGTGGTTGGGTTTCTAGGGAGAGTGGCTCCTCGTGGGGGCCGGTGCCCTGTTTAAGGGGAAGGGCACAGGATAACCCACGAGTGAGTTGGTAAATAAGTGAAAACCTAATAATTAACTTAGGTGGGTTGGGTAGTAATATCATTGCAAGATTTTAAAAATGGATGCCTCGTCTTCATTAGTGCTTCCGCAGACTAATGGAAGGCTGAGAAGGTCGTGGTTGGCAAGGTCGTGACCTCATCTTCACGAGAGGTCTACGGCTCTGCATGAGTCACCCTATGGACCGACGCCTCCAGTTGGGAGGAAGAGCACAGGACAGCCATAGATGGGACCGACACCTCCAGTTGGGAGGAAGAGCATAGGACAGCCCATGTAGGACTATGTGATGACACTCTCCCCTAGTTGGCCATGTGTTTTACTTTATTGTGTTCCTCTGGAAGTAGGTTATGGGAGTTGGTTTAGATTTTTGATATTTGGATTTATCTTGATTTATGATTATTGTCTTGATATATCTTTGGTGTACTTTGTGGTCTTGTATGATCTCATTGATATTTGACTTATGACCTTGTACTCTTTTGGTACTAAGATATGATGTTATTGTTATTCTTTTGATTTGGAAGTGTCTAATGATCATCCTTTGGTTACTTGTTACTAGTTATCGCTTTGATCTATGTGATGGGTTTTATGAATTTAAGTTATTATGTTGACTCTTGGATATTGTTGATTTTGTCATTGTAATTCTTCAGTTATATGATACTTTTGTATGATGTTGAGTCTTGTGGTTCCCTGTTTAGATGTTCTTGGTTGAGGTCTCTTTCTTGTTAGCTCCTAGCATGGGGGGTGGGTCTTCGGACTCACATGGTCAGGTGGAACGTGCTAAGCACCCCATTGGGTCCCCAATCGAGGATCGAGAGGTGCGGATTGGTGTGGTTGCAGCGACTCTAGAGTTGTATCCATCTTGGAGCTAGTTTTCATCTGTTATTTGTATTATGTTATCTTATGTATGGTTTCCATTTATGTTTGGAAACACTCTTGTATCATTGTACCTTTGTATCATTGTACTATGATGTAATGTTAACTCGGTGTGGTTTGGCCATGGAAGTTGTTATTCATTGGGTTGAGTTAATTATTTTTATGTTGTATTTATGTACTCAAATGGTTTCTTATCAATGATTATCATGTATATGTTATATTTGTTAATGTTTATTTTGTTATGGATTATATCTTTGGGATTTTATTCTTTATTGTTGTTGTGTGGATCTCAGTCTCGTAATGACTCTTCGTGTACCCCAAGGGATGTATGTGTTAGTGAATCTGCTTAAATGGAATTCATGTCATGACTTAATGTGTAATACATGTATGTTATGTTATTTTTTTTTTTAAAAAAATTGTGCCGTAATTATTATGTAATTGTCCTTTGGGGTTCACACGGCGGGGCGTTACACCACATAAATTTGCATCACTGGTGGTCCCTGACCACATAAATATGAATCACTGGTGGTCCCCGACCACATCAATATAAATCACTAGTGGTCCCCGACCACATAATTACAAGTAACTGGTGGTCCATAAAATTCCATCCTTTTCCCATGGGTTATAACATCAAGGAATAGGTTTGCACTATGAACCAACAAGTGTGGCTCTCATATGTGGGGGAGTAGGCCATGGTCAACATCCATGGGAGGATTACAATAACTCGACATAGATCCTTTGTCAGGATTAGGGACACGCCCTGAGCTCATAATTTCCCGATGGGAGAACATGTGCCTCTCAACCCCTATTTACACTAGCTGGCATCGCACTCCCATAAGGGGGGAACCAAACACTAGGGGTACACATTTACCATACAAATAAGACTAACACAAGGGAATACATCATATTTCATTTGATAAATACACATCCGCACATTTAACACATTTACATAAACACACAACTAGCTAACTTACATAAGGGCCATCACAAAGGGTACTCATAAGGAATCATATTCGACCTCCCTCACCCTTATCCCAAGTCAGATACCCTGTATCCTATACTTGGGTACAATACATTCACTGGTTTCACTTTACATGTCCTAACACAACACGCTTTACAGAATTCACCAAAGAACAAGAGCAGTGCTCTAACACATTCTATTTGTATAAACAATATTCACTTTTTGTTTTCAATTTTGGAAATATCTACTCAATTTGCATAAGTACAAGAAATCACTAGATACACAACTATAGCTTAGGTATATCAACCCACCTCCTAGAACTTAACTATAACGCCCCGCCGTGCGAACCCCAAAGGACAATCACACAATAATTACTGCACAATTTTTTTTTATAAAAAAAATACACATAACATACATGTAATACACATCAAGTCATATCACGAATTTCAATTAAATAGATTCATTAACACATACATCCCTTGGGGTACACGAAGAGTCATTACGTGACTTAGATCCATACAACATCAATAAAGAATAAAATCCAAAGATATAATCATTAACAATAACAAATATAACACATACATGAAAAATTCATTGATAAGAAGCCATCTGCACATAAATACAACATATGCATGATTACATAACACATTGAATAACAACTACCATGGTCAATATCCACCCCAAGTTTAACATTTCATTACAGTACAATGTTTAAGAAGTACAATGATACAAGAGTGTTTCCAATCATGAACGGAAACCATACAACAAGATAACATGATGCACAATATCATAACTGGTTCCAAGATAAATATAATTCTGGAGTTGCCGCAACAGCACCAATCCACACCTCTCGATCCTCGACTGGGGACCCAATGGGGTGCTTAGCACGTTCCACCCGACCATGTGAGTCTGAAGACCCACCCCCCGTGCTAGGAGCTAACAAGAAAGAGACCTCAACCAAGAACATCCAACAGGGAACCACAAAACTCAACGTCATACAAAAGTATCATAACACTCAGGAATTACAATGACATAATCAACCACATCCAAGAGTCATAAATCTCATCACATAAATCAAAGCAATAACCAGCAAACAAATAACCAAAGGATGATCATTAACCGACACAATAACATCATATCATAGTACCATAAGAGTACAAGGTCGAGACCCAATTTATCAACAAGATTACACAAGACCAAAGAATACACCAAAGATCAAAATAGGGTAAAACCATAAATCAATTTAAAACAACTATGATCCATCAATTCAAGACAAAGACCCACTTCCAGAGGATTTCCAAAGTAACAACATAAGAAGGAGTGTTAGAGGAGAGTGTCATCGCATGGCTTAACATGGATTATCCAGGCTACCACTAACGCAAGGTGCCGCCTCCGTCTACTGACGAATTATCCAGGCAACTCGAGCGCTAGGAGCCGCCTCCATCTATGGTTATCCAGGCTTCCTATCTCAAGGTACCGCTCCATAGGGTTGCTCATGCGGAACCGTTAACCTTTCATGAAGACAAGGCAACGATCTTGCCAACCACGGCCTTCTCAATCCCCTTTAGTCTGTGGTAGCACTCAAAGGCGGATGAGGCATCAATTATCTTTTTAATGTGATTCTACCCACCCCCTAGTTAATTATTTAAATTATCACTTATTAAATTCACTCTAATGAGGGCTATCCTGGCGCCCCTTTGTGCGCCGACCACCCACTTAGAGCCACTCTCTCTCTCTAGACACTCAAAACATAAAACCAAAATCCAAGGGTTGTACAACATAAAAAGAACATTATATCACAACAGAGCAGCATGCAAGGCATTACCCATCTTGCCATAAATACATAATCAAAAATCTCCATGATCCCCGTACAACCCTTTCAAAAACATGAAACCAAAACATTTGCCACAACAAGGGCACATAAAAGGAGGAACATTAACCAATAGTAAAATAAACCTCTGGAAGATTCTCATAAAGTTACACTAGGGTTTCCCCATGAAAATCTGACAACAATAAAAGCAAAACCTTAAAGAACTATTTTCAATTCAATTATGATGAGAGAATACATCAAAATAAGATCAACAACTCCCTTAAACAACATCAACAACTTCGATACGAACTAAATCGGACATCCAAGGGAAACCTCTATTTTCTCCTCTCGGAATACCCATAACTCAAAGAACTTTTCAATTGACTCATTAACAACTCAAGCAGAACCATCAATCATGACAAAGATAACATTAACCAATTTGCCACTTAGGTAAAGAACAAAAGAACACATACTGGTTCCCAACGAATAGCAACATAAATAAAATGAGAGAAAAACTCCAACTCAAAAATCAACTCAGGAAAAGTCACATTGAAAGAATCCATAAAACCACACATTCTAATAATGTATCCATTCATTCAATAAGAAGTAACTTGAAACATTTTAAAAAGAACATTAGTTTAAAGATCAATCATTTCCAACATTTAAGGATAGCACAATATTGCGAAGTGAAAATAAAATCTAATGGTTTAAGTCGTAAGACACTATTCACAAGTATACTCTTTCAAACACAATTATATTCCCATTTACACATTATAACAACAATCTCCCTTTGAAGATCAACCCACTCAAACCAACAATTTGATCCTGATATCAATCACAAGTATTTTCTAGAACTGTTCTTATAGAAATCCCACAAAACAACTATTAAAAGAATATGAGGGAAATTGACTTAGAAAAGATCATCTAATTTTATTCATTTACATAAACCCTTTGTTTAACTAAATATAATTAATCAAAACATTTATCGAATCAACAATCATTCACTAGCCTTTATCGTAATACCCAACTATTTAAAGTTTTCAAATTTATTTACTTCCATTTATCTTATAAATCAATTCTCCCACCTAAATAGAAATAATCCTTATCGCCAATATTATCTACATACAAAACTCTACTTTTCATTATTTCTAAGTTAACTATCCCACTTGAAATTAATCAAATTGAGAATAAACTAATCTATCAATGTTACCCAAATTATTAACATAAGGAAACTCTCTAATCACTTTACTAACCTACTCAATAACATAATACCTAACTTTACTACCTAATAATTCTAATTTCCTAACTCCTATAAATAAATCATTTTCTGAATAAACACATTAATTACAAAGTCTTAAAGAATAATCCCATATCCTATAAACACCCTACTAAAGAATCATTACTAAAGAATCTCTATAAAACATAATTTCCAATTAACCAAAATTAATAAGTCCATTGATTAACATGTGTGTATAATTCATCTCAAATTAAATCTCTTATTAAAATAAACCTTATATGATGAGTTAAACAAGAAGGAATACATTTAAGGGAAAAGTATCCTATAGTATGATTCCTAGGATGTTCGTAACTAGAATTTCAAGAATGCTCAGGGTCAAAAGATAACCTAAGTCTCCCATATCCTCATATGTTTAATATTACTATTTGTTCAATATTGAATTGAATCCCTCACTTGCAATTTATGCAACTAACCCTTATTTTCCTTTTTAGTGATAAACATAATACACATATAATTTTAATACTTTCCACACCATTGTTTCCATATTCCCTTAAACAATCTAAATCAATGCAATTGATCTTCCCTTTTATTTATTCATTATTTCCTAACTCACTAACTATATTTCTAATAAATACTAAGCATAGGTCTTCTTCCTTGAAAACATAACATTTGTATACAAAATTACATATAAAATTTACCACCATACAATCTTAGATTTATTAATGTACACACATAAATATATTTTAAATCCACTACATATTTATATATATATTTTAACTTCTGGAGGAGGGACTATAAATAGAAGATAAATCCTTTCAAAGAATCCCTAATATTACCATATCTTATAGATTTAATTCAACAAAATCTTTTCTAAAGTTATGGGCATATCTGGCAGGTGTAAACCAAGTTCGCAACCTTCACCAGCCGCGCCTCACTGCTTGAGCAACGATGTAAACTTTGGAACATGGTATGCACCTCCCTAAAAGATAAAAGATGGAGGAATTTTGTAAGATATGAAGTTGCAAAAGTACAAGTAGACATGGATGCAAAACGTGAAAGAATGGACAAGACATACAAAGGCAAACAAGCGGGATTAGAAGCAAGAACAAGGTTCGATCCAGAGATCATCTATAATTCAATACGATATGGATGCAAGGATCCGATAAGTAAATGGTCAAAAGAATAGATCCGATAGTCTTAAGGTATCTTGCGGTCTGTTTAAGAACTTCTATGTTAAAAGGAATGTTAGGATCTAAAGTCAGAATGCCCTTGAGCCTTTTGTTTCCTGAAAGTGTTGAACTCATAGGACACAGCAAAGAGTAGATAAAGCAACTCAATATGCAGACTTATATTCCTCCAATACATTACCATAATGACTCAAGGAATCATACATTCCTTGCTAGACATGTGCGCTAATTGAGGTGGCATTGTTATAACGCCTATACTGATTGGCATAATGCCTCAAGAAGCAGCAGACTTAAAAAGTACCATTCTATTATCTGCTAGATGAATCCCCGTAAAGAAGGTATCGAATCAAGACCAGGTATTCGTAAAATGTCATAGCTAGTTAATGTTATACAAAATATAGATCACAAGGTCCGGACAAATCATTCCTACCCATCTATAAACAAAATAAGAGAGAAGAGATTTTTAAAACAAGTCAACCATTTGATCAATCGAGAGCTCTCCAGTACCCTCTTGAACTAAATGGCATATCAAAGTAATAAGGATTTACTGCCATTGTCCGGTATACCATGTATGAAAACTTCAGTAGCTTGGACAATGCACATAATCCGGTAAACAAACACCAACAAGAAAAGAGGTCACACAAACTGCCAAGTATATTAGAAAGTGAATGTTGGAATTTGGAAATATCGCCATCCACTTGCATTATTATCGGATTTCACATGTTATTCACTAAACGGAAGGGAAGGAGAAAGGTGAGGTGCAAATACGTGACTTACGAGAAAGAGAATTAATGTACAACTATTTTTTTTTAACCCTAATTCTGTTTGCTGGCGAGTTTTCCAGAGACGTGCTCAAGATTGAAGTTGGCCAAAATAGAAATATATATTTATATATATTTTAATGACTCGCCTTCGGGTTTCATACTACATTAATATCCAAAAGAAGGCAGTTCCATTAAGTGTTATCTCCAGAATTCAAAAGCTATTCAAACGAGGTAATGAATATCCCAGAAGAGTACCAATATGAAATGGACCAGCACAACAAAAATTACTGATCACAAAGATAGCTGGGTAAATTTAATTCCATACATCAAAATTTAGGTTTAATGCAAATCTATTAACCATAAATTTATAAAAGAAATGACAAAGCAATCAGAAAATTCTTTTTCTTTCACCATGCCAAAACTTTTTGCTACCATATGGCAATTATTTTTCAATGCATAACCAGACACAACAACCATTGAAAACTTTTGTTTTTAAGGCATAACATATAATCATAGAAAATATCACACTTATCTTATGGCGTCGCTGGTGGGGATGACTACGATAGAAGCGATGCTCCAACACAGGTGACCCGAGCCCTCACTGTGCAAGAAGGAATTGCAGATAACCGCCTTATCAAACGATAATCAAACTTTCCAGAGATATACTAATGTCCATCCCCCCTTCACCGTCTTCGCCAAGATCTAAATATACTACCGAAGGTGCCCCTTCAATTCCTAACTGAATGACTTTTCACATTTTCATAACCGAATCTTCAAATTGGAAATAATATTTCTTTGCGTGTTTATTATTTATTTTGCAAATTCACCCGTTCTCCTCAACTTCCAATTACTCGATAGGTGAAGTTTCTCCCCGCTTGTCTTCTTTTAAATACCCTTCAGCTTCCTAGCTTCTTAACTATTTAAATTTCTTATTCTAATATCTTTTCAAGGTTATTTTGTTCAGGATTATTATTATCTTTAATTTAACTGAACAACTTAAATCAATTTATCTAATAATATCACTTTTACTTTTCACGAATTAGTTTAATTTGATCATGATTATTATTTTAAATTTCTAATTATATTTTAAATAACCTTGCAATTTTACTTATGATTTAATTAATTATTTAAACATGACTACTAACATTTGATATTTTCTCACTATTTATTTATCAAATTTAATCATTAAATGATAATTACCTTTCCTCATCTAATCTGATTACTTTAAATAACTAACTCCCAAAGATAATTAAATTAACGTTTATTATTGAATCTAATTCTTTATTTAATTCCAGATAAGGCAAATAATCCTATAATTAAATTGACTTTATTAATCAAATCCAAGCATAATATTAGTGTTATCTCATAACCTTAAAATTAAATTAAATAATAAAATCACCACATCATCATGACATTACTAACTACTTACTTGACATCAACGATGACCGAAACGGGGTGGGCACTACATCCTCCCCCCCTAGGCTTCAACTTACTCCTGGAAGTTGAGCTCAAGCACAAACCATAAACTAACAATAATATTAACAAACATAAGCACATAAATACCACAAGTCAAATCATTAATTAAACATCATCAAGTAAGCAACGAAAATTAAACAAACCAAAATAAGGAAATGATACCAAAATGATAATAGTAACGGGGTTGCAACCAAACTAATTTTCCAAACACTAGGATGGAGTGGACAAACTAAGTCGAGGAAACTTTCTTGTCAGCTCCTATGTTCAACGTCAAGCCCATTGGGTGTTTATGATGCTCGCCCAGTCCTGACAATGTAGGTGGAATCGAGACTTAATTCCTGCAATCCTGCATGAAAACAAACGTTGTGCACGATACATATATATCACAAATACATCGTGAGAGGAAATCCCAGCATAGTAGGGCACTCGCGAGCGAGTGATACCACACTGTCCCTCCCACTAACCACACATAATAGTCAAAACAATTCTAATAACTCGTAAATAGTTTGCTTCTTACTAGTTAAACAATATTCTCATAAGGATGCTAACCATAAACCTAATCCATCTACTATATCACAATGAATTACTACTTGACATTATAAGTACCTATACCTACATATTACAATTACATTACCTTCGTCACTATGCTTTCTGAAGCCAAGTTCCTGTAAATCAAAAGCTAACATAGAACATTGCACATTAGTACCAATAATTCAAGTTGCATTTTAACCTCAAGATACTATATTCTGCTAAAAATCATAGAATAATTATCCACCAAACCTCATATTTTTGTTAAAACTCATAATTTTCACCCAAAGAACTCCACGTTAACCATTATTCCACATCAAATCCCACATCAATTTCAACAAAAAGGAAAAATTTTACACCTTCGCAGATTCAAGAAAACATAATTCATCACTCAAAGACAACAAAATTGTAGATTTCACACACACTTGACATATTCACGCACATAAAACACATCACCAAGAAACACATCACACTAAAACTCAAGGGTCCATAGAGCATCCCCTATATAGGAAGGATACCGGTGCATTGCGCACTACACCGAGGGTCCTATCCTTTCCCATCAGTTTCCTGCACCATTGACCTGACACGGTTAACAAAGAAACTCAAGTTCGCAACAATACAACAGAAAAGTGAAACTCAAGACGCACGGGTCTAAGCGCAAGGTTACATAGTGAGCACACATAGTGCCCAGTGTATGAACCTATGCTCTGATACCAATGTTGTAACGCCCCGCCGTGCGAACCCCAAAGGACAATAACACAATAATTACCGCACAATTTTTTTTTTTTAAAATACACATAACATACATGTAATACACATCAAGTCATATCACGAATTTCAATTAAATAGATTCATTAACACATACATCCCTTGGGGTACACGAAGAGTCATTACGTGACTTAGATCCATACAACATCAATAAAGAATAAAATCCAAAGATATAATCATTAACAATAACAAATATAACACATACATGAAAAATTCATTGATAAGAAGCCATCTGCACATAAATACAACATATGCATGATTACATAACACATTGAATAACAACTACCATGGTCAATATCCACACCAAGTTTAACATTTCATTACAGTACAACGTTTAAGAAGTACAATGATACAAGAGTGTTCCAAATATGAATGGAAACCATACACAAGATACCATGATACAAATAATTAGAGAAATACAAGTATCAAAACTGGCTCCAAGACAGATACAACTCTGGAGTCGCTGCAATAGCACCAATCCGCACCTCTCGATCCTCGACTGGGGACCCAATGGGGTGCTTAGCACGTTCCACCCGACCATGTGAGTCCCCACCCCCCGTGCTAGGAGCTAACAAGAAAGAGACCTCAACCAAGAACATCCAACAGGGAACCACAAAACTCAACGTCATACAAAAGTATCATAACACTCAGGAATTACAATGACATAATCAACCACATCCAAGAGTCATAAATCTCATCACATAAATCAAAGCAATAACCAGCAAACAAATAACCAAAGGATGATCATTAACCGACACAATAACATCATATCATAGTACCATAAGAGTACAAGGTCGAGACCCAATTTATCAACAAGATTACACAAGACCAAAGAATACACCAAAGATCAAAATAGGGTAAAACCATAAATCAATTTAAAACAACTATGATCCATCAATTCAAGACAAAGACCCACTTCCAGAGGATTTCCAAAGAAACAACATAAGAAGGAGTGTTAGAGGAGAGTGTCATCGCATGGCTTAACATGGATTATCCAGGCTACCACTAACGCAAGGTGCCGCCTCCGTCTACTGACGAATTATCCAGGCAACTCGAGCGCTAGGAGCCGCCTCCATCTATGGTTATCCAGGCTTCCTATCTCAAGGTACCGCTCCATAGGGTTGCTCATGCGGAACCGTTAACCTTTCATGAAGACAAGGCAACGATCTTGCCAACCACGGCCTTCTCAATCCCCTTTAGTCTGTGGTAGCACTCAAAGGCGGATGAGGCATCAATTATCTTTTTAATGTGATTCTACCCACCCCCTAGTTAATTATTTAAATTATCACTTATTAAATTCACTCTAATGAGGGCTATCCTGGCGCCCCTTTGTGCGCCGACCACCCACTTAGAGCCACTCTCTCTCTCTAGACACTCAAAACATAAAACCAAAATCCAAGGGTTGTACAACATAAAAAGAACATTATATCACAACAGAGCAGCATGCAAGGCATTACCCATCTTGCCATAAATACATAATCAAAAATCTCCATGATCCCCATACAACCCTTTCAAAAACATGAAACCAAAACATTTGCCACAACAAGGGCACATAAAAGGAGGAACATTAACCAATAGTAAAATAAACCTCTGGAAGATTCTCATAAAGTTACACTAGGGTTTCCCCATGAAAATCTGACAACAATAAAAGCAAAACCTTAAAGAACTATTTTCAATTCAATTATGATGAGAGAATACATCAAAATAAGATCAACAACTCCCTTAAACAACATCAACAACTTCGATACGAACTAAATCGGACATCCAAGGGAAACCTCTATTTTCTCCTCTCGGAATACCCATAACTCAAAGAACTTTTCAATTGACTCATTAACAACTCAAGAAGAACCATCAATCATGACAGAGATAACATTAACCAATTTGCCACTTAGGTAAAGAACAAAAGAACACATACTGGTTCCCAATGAATAGCAACATAAATAAAATGAGAGAAAAACTCCAACTCAAAAATCAACTCAGGAAAAGTCACATTGAAAGAATCCATAAAACCACACATTCTAATAATGTATCCATTCATTCAATAAGAAGTAACTTGAAACATTTTAAAAAGAACATTAGTTTAAAGATCAATCATTTCCAACATTTAAGGATAGCACAATATTGCGAAGTGAAAATAAAATCTAATGGTTTAAGTCGTAAGACACTATTCACAAGTATACTCTTTCAAACACAATTATATTCCCATTTACACATTATAACAACAATCTCCCTTTGAAGATCAACCCACTCAAACCAACAATTTGATCCTGATATCAATCACAAGTATTTTCTAGAACTGTTCTTATAGAAATCCCACAAAACAACTATTAAAAGAATATGAGGGAAATTGACTTAGAAAAGATCATCTAATTTTATTCATTTACATAAACCCTTTGTTTAACTAAATATAATTAATCAAAACATTTATCGAATCAACAATCATTCACTAGCCTTTATCGTAATACCCAACTATTTAAAGTTTTCAAATTTATTTACTTCCATTTATCTTATAAATCAATTCTCCCACCTAAATAGAAATAATCCTTATCGCCAATATTATCTACATACAAAACTCTACTTTTCATTATTTCTAAGTTAACTATCCCACTTGAAATTAATCAAATTGAGAATAAACTAATCTATCAATGTTACCCAAATTATTAACATAAGGAAACTCTCTAATCACTTTACTAACCTACTCAATAACATAATACCTAACTTTACTACCTAATAATTCTAATTTCCTAACTCCTATAAATAAATCATTTTCTGAATAAACACATTAATTACAAAGTCTTAAAGAATAATCCCATATCCTATAAACACCCTACTAAAGAATCATTACTAAAGAATCTCTATAAAACATAATTTCCAATTAACCAAAATTAATAAGTCCATTGATTAACATGTGTGTATAATTCATCTCAAATTAAATCTCTTATTAAAATAAACCTTATATGATGAGTTAAACAAGAAGGAATACATTTAAGGGAAAAGTATCCTATAGTATGATTCCTAGGATGTTCGTAACTAGAATTTCAAGAATGCTCAGGGTCAAAAGATAACCTAAGTCTCCCATATCCTCATATGTTTAATATTACTATTTGTTCAATATTGAATTGAATCCCTCACTTGCAATTTATGCAACTAACCCTTATTTTCCTTTTTAGTGATAAACATAATACACATATAATTTTAATACTTTCCACACCATTGTTTCCATATTCCCTTAAACAATCTAAATCAATGCAATTGATCTTCCCTTTTATTTATTCATTATTTCCTAACTCACTAACTATATTTCTAATAAATACTAAGCATAGGTCTTCTTCCTTGAAAACATAACATTTGTATACAAAATTACATATAAAATTTACCACCATACAATCTTAGATTTATTAATGTACACACATAAATATATTTTAAATCCACTACATATTTATATATATATTTTAACTTCTGGAGGAGGGACTATAAATAGAAGATAAATCCTTTCAAAGAATCCCTAATATTACCATATCTTATAGATTTAATTCAACAAAATCTTTTCTAAAGTTATGGGCATATCTGGCAGGTGTAAACCAAGTTCGCAACCTTCACCAGCCGCGCCTCACTGCTTGAGCAACGATGTAAACTTTGGAACATGGTATGCACCTCCCTAAAAGATAAAAGATGGAGGAATTTTGTAAGATATGAAGTTGCAAAAGTACAAGTAGAGATGGATGCAAAACGTGAAAGAATGGACAAGACATACAAAGGCAAACAAGCGGGATTAGAAGCAAGAACAAGGTTCGATCCAAAGATCATCTATAATTCAATACGATATGGATGCAAGGATCCGATAAGTAAATGGTCAAAAGAACAGATCCGATAGTCTTAAGGTATCTTGCAGTTTGTTTAAGAACTTCTATGTAAAAAGGAATGTTAGGATCTACAGTCGGGATGCCCTTGATCCTTTTGTTTCCTGAAAGTGTTGAACTCATAGGACACAGCAAAGAGTAGATAAAGCAACTCAATATGCAGACTTATATTCCTCCAATACATTACCATAATGACTCAAGGAATCATACATTCCTTGCTAGACATGCGCGCTAATTGAGGTGGCATTGTTATAACGCCTATACCGATTGGCATAATGCCTCAAGAAGCAGCAGACTTAAAAAGTACCATTCTGTTATCTGCTAGATGAATCCCCGTAAAGAAGGTATCGAATCAAGACCAGGTATTCGTAAAATGTCATAGCTAGTTAATGTTATACAAAATATAGATCACAAGGTCCGGACAAATCATTCCTACCCATCTATAAACAAAATAAGAGAGAAGAGATTTTTAAAACAAGTCAACCATTTGATCAATCGAGAGCTCTCCAGTACCCTCTTGAACTAAATGGCATATCAAAGTAATAAGGATTTACTGCCATTGTCCGGTATACCATGTATGAAAACTTCAGTAGCTTGGACAATGCACATAATCCGGTAAACAAACACCAACAAGAAAAGAGGTCACACAAACTGCCAAGTATATTAGAAAGTGAATGTTGGAATTTGGAAATATCGCCATCCATTTGCATTATTATCGGATTTCACATGTTATTCACTAAACGGAAGGGAAGGAGAAAGGTGAGGTGCAAATACGTGACTTATGAGAAAGAGAATTAATGTACAACTATTTTTTTTTAAACCCTAATTCTGTTTGCTGGCGAGTTTTCCAGAGACGTGCTCAAGATTGAAGTTGGCCAAAACAGAAATATATATTTATATATATTTTAATGACTCACCTTCGGGTTTCATACTACATCAATATCCAAAAGAAGGAAGTTCCATTAAGTGTTATCTCCATAATTCAAAAGCTATTCAAACGAGGTAATGAATATCCCAGAAGAGTACCAATATGAAATGGACCAGCACAACAAAAATTATTGATCACAATGATAGCTGTGTAAATTTAATTCCATACATCAAAATTTAGGTTTAACGCAAATCTATTAACCATAAATTTATAAAAGAAATGACAAAGCAATCAGAAAATTCTTTTTCTTTCACCATGCCAAAACTTTTTGCTACCATATGGCAATTATTTTTCAATGCATAACCAGACACAACCATTGAAAACTTTTGTTTTTAAGGCATAACATATAATCATCGAAAATATCACTTATCTTATGGCGTCACTGGTGGGGATGACTATGATAGAAGCGATGCTCCAACACAGGTGACCCGAGCCCTCACTGTGCAAGAAGGAATTGCAAATAACCGCCTTATCAAACAATAATCAAACTTTCCAGAGATATACTAATGTCCATCCCCCCCTTCACCATCTTCACCAAGATCTAAATATACTACCGAAGGTGCCCCTTCAATTCCTAACTGAATGACTTTTCACATTTTCATAACCGAATCTTCAAATTGGAAATAATATTTCTTTGTGTGTTTATTATTTATTTTGCAAATTCACCCGTTCTCCTCAACTTCCAATTACTCGATAGGTGAAGTTTCTCCCCGCTTGTCTTCTTTTAAATACCCTTCAGCTTCCTAGCTTCTTAACTATTTAAATTTCTTATTCTAATATCTTTTCAAGGTTATTTTGTTCAGGATTATTATTATCTTTAATTTAACTGAACAGCTTAAATCAATTTATCTAATAATATCACTTTTACTTTTCATGAATTAGTTTAATTTGATCATGATTATTATTTTAAATTTCTAATTATATTTTAAATAACCTTACAATTTCACTTATGATTTAATTAATTATTTAAACATGACTACTAACATTTGATATTTTCTCACTATTTATTTATCAAATTTAATCATTAAATGATAATTACCTTTCCTCATCTAATCTGATTACTTTAAATAACTAACTCCCAAAGATAATTAAATTAACGTTTATTATTGAATCTAATTCTTTATTTAATTCCAGATAAGGCAAATAATCCTATAATTAAATTGACTTTATTAATCAAATCCAAGCATAATATTAGTGTTATCTCATAACCTTAAAATTAAATTAAATAATAAAATCACCACATCATCATGACATTACTAACTACTTACTTGACATCAACGATGACCGAAACGGGGTGGGCACTACATTAACAATGCATGGTTTCATCACATTATTAACACAAATGTTGATACACCCATACACACTTTATTTTCTTTACACAATGTTCACTTTGTTAACATCTATCCATTGCGTACTTGTAAAAATAAATTTCCATATAATTCACCATTGTAATTTAGGTAATACTCAATTTTTTTATTTTTTTTACAATTAGCAATACATGGTACACCATACTTCCTATCTTACTATCAACACATTTATGATCAAAATTGTTTTTCTATATATATCCATACCATTCTTCCCTTTTTATTCAACTACATTTGTTATGTTCACCGACATATCAATATGGGTAATTTCCATGATATTTTCTCAAACATGCTAAAAAAAAAAAAAAACTTCCTACTTAATAAGGAGTAGAGTAACCCATTTTCATTGGAAACATTACAGTATGAGAAAAGAAGGCACACTCAATGCATAAAACGCATGATAATTCATAAAATAGTGATTCTTACTAGGCATTAATATCCTTTTACAAGACTTACATTTTTGCTATCCGGGGTTGAACCATTTAATCAGATGTTATAACCATCATTTTTACAATCATAGTTCTATCTAACCTTATAAAGGTGCACAATGAGTAAAATTCTTAAAGGTTTGACCTACTATGAGGTTTTCTCCGTTACATTTGGGTGTAAATGTTTTTCGTTAAAGAGTAAGCATAGTCAATGGTTTAGAATACACAACATTAGTTGGAGGTTTTACAATTCTACTTTAGTGTCTCTTATCTATATATTTTATCTTTCCCATCACATAATACATCGTGAAACACTCATAATTCATTACTTATTTTATAACTTCATACAATTGATTATTCAATCCTGATGACATGCACACAACCTTCAAGTTCAACATGTAGTTGAGTGTGTTATTACTTCATATGCATGGCATGCATCCTTTCTTATTTGGGAAGCAACAAGTCTCCTAAGGAAGTATTAATATCATGAGTCCAAGATAATGTTTTAACTCCAATTCCTCATTTGACAAGGTATTAAGTCACAAATCTTTTTAATGTTTACTTATTACAAGGGAATAGTTCAACACCATATTTATTGGTCCTCAACAATCTTATCTAATTGTATCCTTCTATTTCCTTCACTTTTGACTTAAATCTTAGAAACCCTATTATTTCGTTTACTATTTAATCTTTAAACAACAGAACATAATAGTTTGATAGTTGTTATAGTTGCATTAAGTGAACTAAGTAACCGTTTACTTGCGAAAGTGCTTAATTAGCTCTAAAGTTTCATCATTTTAATTCAAGGTAGAATTTAATTTTTACCACTCTTCCAAGTTGAACTTACATTACAAAACAAGGCTTGATCATTAGTTGATGTTATCATTCATGAAATTTTTACCTACCAACTATAAGGTGAATCGTTAGTTGTTTCACAAGAACACAAGTTAAGTCCTTATGTGTAAATTAAGATCTAGAGTAATAGGAAAGGCCAAGCTATTGGTGTCTTAGGCATATTAGGTAGCATTTCATGGGTATCTCAATTCCATACCCAAATTATGAGTAATCCATTAGACTTAGGTCCATCCGTTTACACCTTTAAAGTTTAATTATGATCTTTGATAGTATTTTAAATCCAAAATGTATGGAGTGCTCAAATTGTACTCAATACAAGGTCCAGAGATTTTCTATTGTTTTCACTCTTGTGATCATTTTGATTTAATCAATTTAGGGGTTTAGAACTTTAGGATCATTTAATTACACCCTTAACACATTGCTCCTTTTATGGTTACATGTTTCCATATGTAGTTATGATATCCCCTCCTCAATTTATACAACGATTTGCATAAGAAAATATGTTGCTTCTTGAAAACTCCAAATTTTAAGAAGTTATGACCTTACTATATTTAAGAATTATGGTCCTAAGAAGTCAACAAAGGTAGTGTTCCTCTAATAATACACATCGTGATGACTTATTCACGTATTTAAAAAAAGAAAAACTATGCTTGAGAATCTCCATTTTATCTTTCTAAGGTTCAAGGAATTTTAATGTTAAGAGACTAATTAATGCCATAACCTTTGCTAAATGGTCCATTATGTAACTCAGGTCATTCACCTTATTTACTTAAAATGACAAATCGATTTTAGATTTGGGTTTCTTAAATAAATACTTCCTTGACCCATTTATAATGGTCAATTCTTGATCCTTTTAGGATTTTACAAACTAGTTAGGTTGGATAATTATCACCAAGTTCTTATTTATTGCACCATTTAAGTCGCTTAGAATTTATCTTACGGACATTTTCTTCTGACTAGCACAAAGTGTTTTGCGTACACACAATACGTAATGCCCAATTTATTCCCAGAGCTCCCTAGAGTTGCAACCTAGGGCTCTGATACCAAGTGTCATGCCTAAAAAATTCGACAAGAAAATTCACAATTTTTTTTTTTTATAAGGCTATTAATTAAACAAATTAACACTCTAAGCATTTGAGATGCAGGATGTATCTATGGTACACACAACACACCCTTGGGTTAGTCATTCCTTTGTGTATCTTTATAGGTAAAATATTCTTGAGCTCTTCTTTTAGGATAATATACCAAAGTTAATTTTCACCAACTCAAATCTATGGTCTATGATTACATTAACCCCTTCTATCAAGATTTACTCTTACCATAGTTAATAAAGTTACAACTTAATTTATGAAACATGTTTAGCAAGCAATTAAGTTTCCCAACACCTTAATCATAATAAACTATAATTGCTCCGTAAAATTGCACTTATGAATATTAAATTCTTCTAAAGCCATAAGGTAATTTATTTATTTATTTATTTATTTTTTAAATCAATTTCGTTACTAATACAATATTTTATTAACTAATCAATCATACTCTCTATCCCAAATTATATAGCATCCTAAAATGTTCAAACCTAATAAATATACATTGATATTGTACATCTATATATGTAATAATGAAATAACAATTTTAATTATTAATTTTATTTTATTTTCTAAAGAATATTTAACTATGTAAAACATTAGTTTCAAACTTCAAATTCTCATTACTTCAAATTTCAAATAAAATACTAATCTCAGCTTTTAATAAATGAATATAATTTAAACTGCCTAATATAACTTCTTGAACCTATTCTAAATATCTTATCTTTTAGCTTTTACATTCATTAAAGCCACATAGCCCCCTACAAGGATTTTATTTATCTTTCAACTTTTTCTTGTTAGAATTTTATGGTTTTACTCTCTCTCTCTTTTTTTTGAATTCCTTACGTAAAGAAACTCTTGGCTAACATGTTATCTTATTTTGCACATAAATTAAGGAGGACAAAGGTAGTTTTTATCAATATATTATTATGAGTAAAACCCATATATCACCTTTTAGAATTAGCCGTTTATGAACTCTCTCTATTTCATACTTAATGCTTTCTTGTCATTAATATGGCGAGAGTCTTTTCTATTAATTTTCAACCATATTTGAAAACGGAGTAGTCAAAGATGAAACACCAAATTTCATGATGCCTATTACAATGTAATCACATTTAGTGGTAATACAGGCCGTCAACATTACATGCTACTATAACTGTGATTCTTGCCCCAAGCATAATAATTACTATTAGTTGGTATTACTTTTACCTGCCATGCATAATTTCCAATGTTGAAGCTGGGCATTTAACTGCTTTTCAAGGAATGGAAATAAGGTATGATGCCAAAAGAGCTGAGCGCAATCTTTAGACCAACCCGCCTATTCCTTTTGACTAGGTACAGATTTAGGGCGGTGCAGAATATGAAGGCAGAGGTTCATCATAGTTGAAGGAAGTGAATTTAGAGGATGGATCTGCCAAATCTTCCATGCCGGCTCCGAATGATTTTGTGAGATACCATAGTCATTATAATAAGGGAATTGGCGTTAGTGCGAGGTAACGTCCAATATTAATATTATTTTCTAACTAATATTTTTACTTAATCTAATGCCACATGATTAGCTGGCTGTCAAACAGTTCACCATTTTTCTGTGATGATTCATGCTTGTTCATCAATTGGATGACTCCCCCATGCAGCATTGGCTAAAAGCAAATCAAATTCGAAGACATTTGATACGATGTTCTCTACCAGAGCGCCCCAGACAGCATGTCAGAAATCATATATGTGTTAACTTACAAAAATTAATGCAGAGACATGTACTTATGAAACTGATAGATCAACTTTAACTAGAGCACGATATACAGAGGGAGGTGCCACAGAGATCGTCTTGGGAAGCATGTATCACTGCCGATGGTTTGACTAAAAGAGGAGAGAACTGAAGACTTCTATCAACATCATTTATCGCATTTACTAGTGGCGTGTTATTGCAAAACAAGTCATACATCCGTACATCCCAGAACCAAATCACTTGCAGAAGATTAGGCGGCCATTAATGATTCCAGGCAGGCATTGTGCGGAAGAGGTTTGGCTAGAGTTCTCCTAACCTAGGCGGTCACCAACCTATGCAAATCAGGCTACAGTATACTTATCTTTCACTCCATAAAACTTCAATCGACCAGGCTCCAAATAATAGCTGCAATTCTCTCTATGCAAGTAACAAGTTCATCTATGGTAGATGAAAATCTTAGCATGGTTCAGGGACCAGTGAGGACGTGCAAAGGCAATAGACAGGAATTGAGTTGAAGTCTATTGTTTCCCTGATAAGATCATTTTCATATAGGTGTTGGAACCACAACGAGGCACACAGATGATGCCAGTTTCTAGTTTGATAAAGTGTAATGTGTTTTGCTTCAAATCACAATTTTTCAGCTAACCCACTATAGATGGAAAGTGCAAGGGTTATTTCCTGTTTTATCAATAAATATACTAAATTCAAAGATTTCAGTCCACCGCTTTGTTTTGACTGCATATCTGCCCTTATAATAATAATAATTTTATTTTATTTGGATTTGTTTGTTTCGGATTTAAGAGATCTAAGAATCATGGGTTGTATTTTAGTTCTGCATATTTGGTTTAGATCTAAAGAGAGATTATTCGATTTCATATATGGTTATTTTATTTACTACTGCCAATATTCTCTTTACATTCCCTACCACAGTTGTGATTTACTAGAAGTTTACAGATCTCTTCTTTCTTTCTATTTTTTTTTTGTGGCAGACATTTCTCTGTTTCATTATGCAACTCTGCTTTGAAATAGAGGTTTAAACTATAACTGTTTTGATTTCTCCATTTTCTTTTGTCTACTCCACATAATTTAAATAAAACATTTAATATATAGACACCATTGTTTATGTATATATATTGAATGAGCATAGTAAAATAAAACATTTAATATTTGTGTAAATATACATATTTCACAATAATATGTTTCCCTTTCTTCTCTTTTCTTTTTTATAAAAATAGAATGAATGCTTCCAACAAGTATTATTGTTATTATTATGGATTGGGAAACATACCTATATATATATATATTAATATAGAATGTAATTTTATTTGATTTTGACAAATCTTGAAATTTAGATCAAAACATAAATGATCTCCCTTTCTTTCTTTTTTTAACTCAAACATAATTTATCTTTTTTTTTAATTTATTTATTTTCTTCTAGATAACCTATTTCTCTTCACACATGAAAATTTGTTTCCATTCCAGATATAAGGAATTACAACACTTTTCTTTAACTTGTAAGGCTACAAGAAATGCTCATCACATAAAGAACATGTTTGAAGTATAAAAAGGAAAAATGCAATTAAATTTACATAATATTCCCTTCAAATGCCAACCCCAGAAAAGAATCCCTCTTTATCTCAACCTTTCTTTTAAATGCAAGATCAATGTGTAATTTCTCTACTCAATATTGGATGGAAAGATGGAGGGGTTGTCCAAGTGCATGTTTCCTCTTTAATATAGAAAAGACTCAAATTGATGGAGGTAGGTACACTCCACACTTCCCCATCCAAAAAAGGTTGCAAGTTGAAAATCCTATATATCTTGGAGAGGAAGGATGAGGAGGTTGTTACTCACTTCTCCTTTTGGAGAACTTTAGTGGAGAATGTAGAAAGAATGAGAAGAGGAGAGGAGTCCACCTCTTTGGGGAAGATAGAGATCTAGATGGCTTGGCTTGGGGAGGAAACATGGATAAAAGAGTTCAATCCAGGCTTCACTTAAAGAAAGAGATAAGTCCTTCCTATTTTCATTTTCCCTTTGTTATTTGTTGAACAAAGTGACATATGATATGGATCATAGTTGGAATTTGAAAGTAGAGAACCTAGATGCATAAAATTTGTGTTGAGTTATCTTTCCTATTGTAAATTTGTTTTTTTTTTAAATACTCCATTGATCATCTTGGGAGCTAGAATAATTCCTTGCTCGGGGGTATGGCTAGATCCCACAAGGCTCCATGATGCCATTATGGTAGGGAGGAGAGCAAGACTTTCTCTTGATATATTATCATGTTCTGAAAATTTGCAATCCTAAAGTTTTGGGGAAATTTAATAACCTACTCTCTTTTGGAATTCCTTGTAAAGAGCTTTGTTGTTGTTTAATTTTGTTTTGAAAGGAAAATAGTTCAAACATGTTATAAGGTTTTGATGATTTCATTCTATATATAGATCAATGGCTTTATAGGAATTTTGCACTATGAATAATGGTAGTTATGTGCTAAATATTTATATGAATTTCTGGATTGCATGTATTGATTCAATTTACATACAATGGGAGTTGTTTATGCAACTACTCTCTTAAGTTAAAGCTTTTCCTTTGGAATGGATTTCACTTTGATTTTAAAATTGCTATTACCAGCTTCAAAGTAGTCTCCAAGTTTATATTAGGAAGAATAATAGAAAGTTTAGAACGAAACAAACGAACAAAAGTGATAAGTAATTATTTGAGTTTTCACTTGGAACATTTGAATAAATAGCAGAAAAATAAATACATTCCACAACTTAATCAGTCATTAGGGTGATAATATTTATTTGTACAACATTCACAGCCGCAAGTGGACTATAATTTTAACTCAGTCAAATTTCAGCTATAAATGTAAGCATACTATATGAAAACTAAAAATATTAGTAAATAAAAGAAAACCTTAAGCAAAAATAAAAATAAATAAATAAAGCATAAAGCTCACGGGAAGCAACCCATAGCAGAAGTTTCCCACCTTACTCCTCATTCAATTTTGGTTTTCATATGTTTCTGTAGTAGGAGAAAAAAATAAAATTAAAAAAATCCCCCTTAAGCATCACAAGTCTGTTAAGAAAGTGGGATATAGTGCACAGGTATGTGGATTGATAGTGTGAAACAAAGGTTCGGTCGAACTTTCCAACTTTGTGTGATTAATGACAACTCATCCTTTTCGATCTGTAGTATGCATTCATCGATCTATAGTATGCATTCAGACTCTTGTTGGGTCACCTAGACTAGAGAAGGATGTAAAAAACAATCTTGAATTATACGTTGGCCTTGTCTTGAAAATAGTTTACCTTCCCTCCAGTAGTTACCACTATATTTGATAGTCACATTAGGCCATGCTCAGTAATTTGAATAGGTGAATGTGGCTAGGTTGTAAGCATTTCTCCCCATTAAAATTTTGCTGCTCATAGTAGGTGCTCGTACATAGAAAGTATCTATGCATTTGAGTGATTAGGTCTGGAGGATGGGACAGACAGTCTTATAGTATTAATCATCCTTTTTCCAAGTTGAACAAAAGATCTCCTCAAAGATATAGTAGGTTGAAATATGTGTAGTAAAATGTCAGTGAATGTTCAGAAAAATCCAAGCATGAAGTTAATTTTTGATTGCTGACAACGAATGGCATTTATCCTGACTTCCATTTGGAAAACTTAATCAATGTTTATTTTATCGATGCCATGTCCAACTGGTTGCTGTAAGTTATTAATTTATTCACCAACCAGATATGCAAATTTTGACTATCCAGTCATAGCATTCATGGGAAGCTAACAACGATAAGTTGGTCTGACATTAGCAAAAAAAGAAGAAGAGAAAGTAATAGTTCTTTCCATATTCACTGCAGTAAATAGTAAATGCCTGATAAGACCTCCCATAATTTATTATGGGAAGATTCTTTGTATTACCTTCATTTATTTAATGTAAAAATAGAAGATTAAATTTGTAATTCTCAAACCGTTTAAATTATTTGATTCATGAATAGACAAAATTATGTTAGTTTGTATTGTCAAATAACTTAATAATAATATCTACGATATTGTAAATATTATTATTGGCATTTGAATATAAATAGCATTATTCTTGTTATAAAATAATAGAAACAATAGTACTACGTAATGGTAGTTGAATAGTTTTTGTATTGGTTAAATGGTGATAAAAATTATAACTATAACATTATTGATTAATCTTGTGAAATAATATTATTAATCGTAATTCAATAATAATAGCAATGCAATAAAAGATAATAAGTAATTTTTTGTATTAAAGAGTTTTTTTTACTACCAATGGTATATTTATCATGACCTGCAACAAATAATATGTATTATGTGAAACCATTTCTTTTCAATAAAATAAAAATAGTTAAAATACGTTTTCAATAAATAAATAAATAAACTATATCTATTACCTGCTGTAAAATCCATGAAATTTCCTTCGCCAACATACCTGCAAATAAAGTCCCAAAATTGGTCATAGCTCTCGGAGCATCGCTTTGCATAGAGAAGAATGATCAATAACAAAAGAAAAGCATCATAAAAATATTTAGGGTTAACCATGCATATAAGTAAAAATATGAGAGAAAAATAAAAATCAAAAAAATCAAAAAAATCAAAGTGTTAAATAGAAGCTCCCATCCTTAAAGAAATGAGTTAAAATAATTAAAAGAAAAATAACTCATAAAATAGAAAAATCAAAGTGTTAAATAAAAGCTTCTATCTAAGGAAATGAGTTTAAATAAAACTTAGCTTTTAATATAGAAAGTTTCTTACATATGATTTCTTAAAATAATTAAAAGAAAAATAACTCATAAAATAGAAAAATCAAAGTGTTAAATAAAAGCTTCTATCTAAGGAAATGAGTTTTAAATAAAACTTAGCTTTTAATATAGAAAGTTTCTTACATATAATTTCTTAAAAGAATTAAAAGAAAAAGAACTCATAAAATAGAAAAAAATGAAGTGTTAAATAAAATCTTCCACGAGTTTTAAATAGAACTTAAATTTTAATATAGAAACTTTTCTAGTATGGTTTCTTAAAGATTTGAAAAAGAAAGAAACCATAGTTAATAGACTTATACTAATATTTAGATAATAAAGAAAGTATGTTGAAATGGTTAAGAAACCTAAATAGATTAAAGTAAAGATATATATAAATGTTAAATAATTTTATTAAAAATAAATTAAAATAAAAATAAAAATAAATAAAAATGAGAGACTAATAAATTAATTATATATCTGCATATAGAATTTTGTAATTTTATTTGATAGATTTTGTGAGTTTATTATGGATTAAAAATAAATCTAATTAAGAGTTTTGAGTATTACTATTCAAATGGGTGAAATATTAATACTAGAAAATTTATGTTAAGTTGGATGTTATATTATAATATATCTTTATGGGTGTTAAATGTGAAGTTAATATTAAGGGAAAACTTGTGTTCAATTGATAAGGCACTTCATTATTAGAAGTTTTGTGATTTTAGATATAGATCTATAGTAGATTTAACCATGTTATCCTTTAACCCTAGATTACTAACCAAAGTAGCAAGTTTAAGAATATCATAGGTAACTATAATCAATTAATTCCTACTAAACCCAAAGAAAAATTAATTATATTAAGGGTCCTTAATCCAAAGAAATATATGTGATGTAAATTACTAGCCAGATGGTAATGCTCCTTGATTTAAATTATACTAGCTAATAGGCAATACTAACCTCAAAAAAAATAATACACCCATACATGTTTACCTTATCACTTGTGTGGAGTTTTATGGGACATACTTTTACTTTGTAACAAAATAAACCTTTGTTAATGTTACCCTTATACTTCATATAAGTGAAGTGATGCAATTCATTCATTATAAATATAAGTTGTAGGAGACACATTAATAAAGTTTACTTGCCTAAATTCTCTCTTAAATCAATCAACAAATTTGCATTGGTATTTGAAGCCTTCACGATTGTGCTAGGTGAATAATGTTATAGTTAAAACATAAGAATGGAGGATTTGGTTGTTTTTCTTACAAAGAGAAATATTAATAGGGAATACTATTGCTAATAGTGATATTTTTGTTAATGACAAGGTTAGTATTGATGCATGATCACTTGGAACCTTAATCAACTTAGTGCTTTAAAAAAAAACTGTTAGGTTTTTCGATGAAATCTTTTAGGCATGACACATTTTATCTTTTTCTATTTATAGAAAACAATGCTAACCTATTTTATTCTATGTCTATATTTTTTCCTATCTAATGTTACACAAAAGAAATACACATCGATTTATGTGGTTATGAATAGCAACTAGACACCATTGTCATGTGCTTCTGAGTGAACAAACAAACTGCTAATAGCATCACACTGTTTATCCCCAAAGCACATGAGAGTGGTGTTTATTGTTCCATTCCACTAAAGCGAGCAATTTTACAATAGTCTGCTATTGATCCGGCACCACACCACTGACAACCCACATAATTTCCATACTCCACATCACCATTAAAGAGTGTAGGTAAAGTCATTGCACATATATGTCGATAGGGACAAGATTTAACTATAATAAAACCATGCATAGAGAATGATTATATCTTTCAAGTCTCCAAAATGGGTTATAACGAAAAAGATACAAACAAATAACAATGAAGATTTCTTACAAACAACTCTTTGCCAACATGCCATTTAATCAAAATGTTTCATTTTATCTCTTTCTTTTTTTAACAAATATTGCTAACCTCTTTTACTCTATATTTATATTATTTACTTTATAATGCTACACAAATACAATAGAAATTCAGGAAAATTATTGTGTTGTAAATTCTCTATTCCACATCCTTTCATGCTCCAACAACTTGGCCCAACCATCTTTTACTTTTAATTCTTAAGTGTTTTTCCAATAGTTGTTCCTAAATGTCTTTATTATTCTTATTGTGTGATATATGGTAGGAGTCCTTGAGATTTTCCATGGACCTTACTTTCCTTTATTGCTCGGAGGTTTGGCTAGAGTCCATGAGGCTTCATGATGCCAATATGGTAGGGAGATCAATGAGCATGGGTTTGCTGCTTTTGAACTTTATAGTGATATATTTGTTGCTCCTTATATACATGGACACAGAGATTCTCACATCCACTTATCCACAAAAAATGTACTCTATTTTATCCATCATTTTTGTCATTTTTTCCACAGTTGTCTTTCCAACTTCCTCAATAGATTACTTATACACAATTGTTTGCCAGTATCCCATGTATTCAAAATCTTCTATTTTTTCTTTTTCTATTTACAACAAATAACGCTAACCTATTTTATTCTATATTTATATTCTCCTCTTTCTAATATTGCATGAATATAATAGACATTCAAGAAAATTAGTCTATTGTAAATTGTGTATGTCAAGTTACTTGTGATTCTTAAGTGCTCTTTCAATAGCTATTTTAGAATTTCTTTGTTTTTTTTTGTGTGATATGTGATAAGAGTCCTTGAAATTTTCCATGGACCTTAATTTCCTTTTTGCTTAGAGGTTTGGCTAGAGCCCATGAGGCTTCATGATGCCAATATGGTAGAGAGGAAAAAAAAATATGGGTTTTATTCTTTTAGATTCTATCATTGTATATTTGTTGCTACTTATATACATAGAAACACAAATTCTCACATGCACTTTCCCATTAAAAAAACATACTCTATTATATTCATTGTATTTGTAATTGTTTCCACAACTCTCTTTTCAACATTTTTAGTACATTACTTATAGACAATTGTTTTCCAATAGCATATGTATTCAAACTCTCCTATTTTGTCTCTTTTTTATTTACAACAAACAATGCTAACTTGTTTTATTCTATGTCTATATTTTTTCCTTTATAATGTTGCACAGAAGCAATAGGCATACAAGGGAATTACTATATTGTAGATTGTCTATTTCATATTCTTTCCTACTCCAAAAAGTTGATCCAATGTTGCTCACTCTTGTTGAACACCACCAACATCACATATAAGTACAAAACTTTCCTATTATCAATAAATAGATTTCATTAACCAACTATAAATATTATTAATTATTTTGCTTGCTTTTTTTTGCAATGAAATGTGATTCTATTAAGAATATAACTTTCCACGTAGGAAATTAAGCGTACTCAATGAATTGCTATGTGATTCAAAAATATGAAACTATTATTTTCTAATGACCATCTTCCTTTTGTAGGTGGAAATCTACATAATTATAATCATCAGATATGCTATTCATTGGATACATATTTGCGTAGCACATATTTCATTTAAAATAGTGGAGATGCAAAACCAAAAGTAGCAATTTTTCCCTTCAAGGTATGTAGGCAAATATTATAAAATCTGTGGTATATTCCATGTCTTTAAAATTCATGATGTCCATTTGTCATGAAATTATAAGTTATGTTATTTTCCATGGGTTTTATAACATTTCTGATTGCATACCCTGTACGCCAAAAGTGCTATGGTGTGTACATGTCGGATTTTGTACATGGTGATTATTTCAATTCAATGGTACATATACATTTGCTTCAGCACGGGTGCTCCACAAAAAAAAGTTTGTCGCTCCCAACTATATAATGCTAGCATGTCAATAAATAGATTCAATCAACCAACCATAAATACCATTAATTATTTTTACTTTTCCATTGTCGTCGATGGTTTTGCACATATAATTAGTTACTTTTAATGCTTCCTTTTTTATTCCAATGGGTTGAGTACAACATCTTTTTAGAAGTCAAATAAATCATTATTTTCCCACAAAATAAGGCATACCTTTTAATTCAATAAAACCACATAGATAATAATGTGTTTACTTAAAAAATTATTGAGTCATGAAAGGAATAAACCATCTAGGATCACACAATCAATTTTTTTAATTCATTTCTAGTACTTATGGGAATCACTAATAACTTTTTATTTGATTAAAATTTCTATAAATGTTTGTGTACAAAATCCTTGTCCTGTTGTTTCCCCGTTTCACTATTCCTATGTATTACATTCATAAATATATAGTGTTGTGTACATTGATTTTCTTTTCTATGATACATGATAAAATACCATGTTATTTGTCATGGCTTGCTTGAGCATCTTCACAATGAGCTTGGAGTTTATTTGCTTTGTGGTTTCCTCATTATGCCCCGCTCAACACAGACAAAATGGTAGGTGTTTGCTCATATCCAGTTGATCATATTCATTATTCTAATATAACAATATCAACTATTTTTGCTTCCTTGTGAAATGAAAAACTATAGTGTTTATATTATTTAATCCACAACTTCAAGTTTTCCATGTATTAGTATTCATATCTACCTTATGATAATTAAATCATAATTAATCAATTGATTCATCAACTAGACAAAAATATCAAATATAGATGTGTATCTAGGCCTAAAAACTATTACAGTATAATACATATAGAAATATATGATAGCTTAGATTTTTGACAAAAATAATTATTAGCAACAAAACTAATTATTTAAAAATTTAAATTCTATTTAATTTTCCACAACTAATTTATTAAGAATTTTTTTATTAAAAAATCATTCTCCTAAGATTATTTTCATAATCAATTTCAAACTAAGAAATGTTGATGTATAAATCAAAAGATCAATTTCCCGCTCTATGCAAATAGTTCTAAATCTCCAGTGGACTGCATTATTTAAAGATAATTAGATAATAATCAATCAAGTTACTGATTAACGTAGAAAAGTATATCAAGCATGAATTTCCTCTTTTATGCAAATGGTTCTTAGTCTTCTAATGCATTTCCTTATATTAAGAAAATTAAATAATAATTAATCAATTATTTGATTAACCTAGATAAAAATTTTAAATATACATGTGCATCTAGGCTTGCCAACTATTAAACTAAAATACACATAAAATTTGATCATACTTAAAATTTTGGAGAGAACTTATTACTACTATGAAAAATAATTTTTTGAAAATTTAAATTGTATTTAAATTATCAAATGTAATTAATTAAAATCACTTTAAAAGAATTATTGTAATTAAAATTACTCATGATTAATTGCTTGAGATTTCAAAAATATTATCCTCGTTCACCTCTTGTTATTCCATATTGAATTATTAACATGCTTTTCTTTTCCTGAATTTCTCTAATACTTGTAAATATTAACAACTTCCTTCCTTGCTTTCCACCCATTAGCGATTTGCGGTAGACCCCTATCAGTTGATGGTTGAATGCTTGTGCATTCGACTGCTAGTTTATAATCATTCACAATCTAGGTATCAACATTCATTATTTAATACAAAAGGCATATCAAATTATTGTGTGGATCAATCTTTTATCTCTTATTTCTATGAACATATCAATGACTTTTTCTCTTCAAATGTGATAGGTGTTTTCATTGTAGGTGATTTCTAGGAGCTATGGGGTTTACTGTTAAGTCCAACATGGTATCAGAGCACCAAATCTATGACTTCCTATCAAAATTTTGAGAGATCTAGCCTTGAATGAAAAATTGACTCATCTGAGGGTGAAGTGAAAATTATAGTTGAATCCATAAAAACAAAAAACTTAAGGAAAGTTCTTATCAAATTGTTCAACTATGAATAGTTTTTTTCTAAAATAAGAGTTGCATAGATCTGTAGACAAATCCATACAACTATACAACTATGTATAGATCTGTAAAGTCATACCATGTAGATCTACACACTTCTACACACAAAAAAATAGGTACAATGTTTTAAATTTTTTTTTGGTTTTTAAAAATTTTATCAAGTTTTTTTTGGCAAAAAAAAGGTTTTAAAATATGAAATTGGAAAAGTAATAAAATAAAAAGAGGGGGCACAATTGTAATGCCCCACCACACAAACCCAAAGAAAAATAATACATTTAACATTTATGGCACAATTTTTTTTTTAAAATAATTAAAGTGTATAAATTATTGTATGCATTAGATTTAAAAGATTACAAATTAAACACCTAATTCCTTTGGGGTAGACAAGGTGACATTACGTAATTAACCCATTCATTCACTTAGATTCAATTTTAAACATTAATAAATGATAAACAATGTGACAAGAATAAACCATATGAAAACTATACATGCATTTAAAACAATTTAAACATGGAATTACTATGTACATAATTCCATAGATACAACATAACATTAATAGTATTTATAATCATAGTTCAAGGATGAATTACATAGTGTGGTTATACATTACATCAGTCTACTAATACAACTCATTTAATACATATACAAAATTACATCATAAATCTTCCCAACACACGTAGGAGAAAAACATCAATACATATAATACATCTGGAGTATAAGTATACATCTAGTACATATGAACTCTAGATCAAGTTGCATCTACAAACTCTACATTGAATGGTTCAACTACATAACTGGGGACCCAACGGGGTGCATAGCACATTCCACCCGACCACCCCCATGCTAGGAGTAAATAAGGAAGGATCCTCAACCAAGAACATCCAAACAAAAACACAGACTAAAATCCAAACATGAGAAGTAAAAGAACATGCAAGATAAACATAATATCAAAAGACCACTTCTAGAGGCCAGCAACAAAAACAACTCAAAGGAATGCTAGAGGAAAGTCCAACCATAACCAATTTCCAAAATCATAGATCAACATTAAATCACCATAAGAGGTGCCAACAAAAATAAAATTCCAAGCTCACCAAATGAGACTGCAAAATCAATCAATAATAAATATCCAAGGGCACCTTTCACCAACACCAATAAAGTTGCCATGAGTCATATATGCAAGATTGAATAACTAAAAGGAGGCCACAAATACAAAATCAAGAAATAATTGCCTTAAAAACATTAGACACAACCACCTCCAGATACGCACAAAATAAAATGCTAGGGAAGCTATGGGAGAGTGTCATCGCATAGTCCTACATGGGTTATCCTAACTGCCTTTCTCTAGGTGTCGACCCCCATCTATGGTTATCCTGACAACCTCTCTAGGTGTCGGCCCCATAGGGTGAGTCATGTGGAACCATTAACCTTTCACAAAGATGAGGAAATGATCTAGCCAACCACGGCCTTCTTGGCCCACCACTGGTACATTTTGACCAATTTTTCGATGACGCGGATGTCGGGTTGGTATTTTGATGTTTCAAATGTTGACAAAATTTTGGCGAAATAACAACGAAGAATAGTTGTCAAAATTCTGATGGGTCATCGTCGAAAAATTGGTCAAAATGTACTAGTGCACCTTTAGTCTACGAAAGCCCTAATAGGTGGACAAGGCATACATACTTATCTTTTTAATGTTTTACCACCCACTGATTAATTAATTAATTAGGTTATCACTTGTTACTCTAACTCTAATGTGGGTTATCCTGACAACCCCTTTGTGCACCGGCGCCCATGTACAACCACTCTCCCTAGAACCCAAATCATAACATCAAATCCCAAGGGGTTTTACCAACAAGAAAACTGAATCACAAATGGAACATCTATGAGGAAAAATCATCTTTCCAATAATCATATGAATCAACACCCATAAAGACGGGTACAACCAAAGTGTAAACTTAAAATCACAATTATAGTCAAAATAGGGACAAGCATCAATTTAAAAGACCATATATACAACCACCATTTCCCCATGCCTTTGGAAGGCTGAAACAAAAAATTAAGCTCCTATATAAGGATTAACTAACTTATGGGTTCCCATATGTCCATACCCCATTCAACTAAACAACAATTGACTAAATGAAATCTCAAGAGTTGAAGAATTACATAACTTAAATATTTCATTAAGAACACAAGTTTTTGATAACTCAATCAAACACCATTAAAATAACACATTGCATGATTTCTACCATGAAATAAAACAATCAACTTACTCAATATTTCTAATTTTGATAAAAATCATTCGACTTAATTTATTTAAATACTTATTTCTAGTTTAGCCAATCACACCATAAAAATGAAGCATTAAACTTTAGTGTCCTATAACTTTCAATAATTTCAACAAATATATATATGTATATTTATACATACACATCATTATGCATATATATATAATCATATATTTAAATTGGCATTTTAATTTAAAAATATAACCAAGATATATTTTCACATATATATATGTATTAAATTTCATAAAAACAAATAAATAAATTTTAATTTAAATAAATTTTAAATTCATAAAGGAAAGTCGCAGGGGAGGTCGCGAACCTCCCAACATGGGGACATCGTAGCCCCACCCAGGGTTGCACCCAACAGCCTGCGTACAACTCCCCCCCACGATATGCACACAGTTAGGGGCGGGGGTTGGGTACAGCATCGCCGTCCCTCCCCCAACCCAAAACAATTTAAAAAAAAATAAAAATTTCTTGTATTTCATCACAAATTCACAGTACAGAAAATACATACAAGCATTTTAAAATAAACAATATTTCTTTAGAATAATTTCTAGAGGACATATTCCTAAAAACACACACACACACACACACACACACACATATATATATAACAATTAATTCAAATTCTTCATTCGGGCATATTTTAGAAAAAAATTCCTCTAGAAAATAAATTATTTACACATAAATTTTCTATAGGAATTGTTAAGAAAATTTTCACAGAGGTTTTCAAACTTTTATAGCTAAACAAACTAATTTGGAAAAAATATTTAAATCATATTCTTCTACAGGAAATATGAATATGGGTTTTCCCCAATTTTAATAGGAAGGTTTAAAAGTTTTCACCAAAAGAAATTTTAAAAACACAATCTACTTTTTAAATAAAATTATCTAATTCAACCACATAGACAAGATATTTATTTTTCCAATTGAAAGTAATAAAACAAAGGAATTTAAATGGAAAAAAGAGGAACCTGGAGCCCTATGTTTGATGTTGAATCAAAAGCATGACAACCTTCTTCCTTTCTTAGAGTTAGTCTTCCTCAACAGTTTCTTCTCCAATTCCTTCTACCAAGCTAACTTTTGAATCAATCTATTTTATTTTCCTTTACAGACAAATTAACAGAGAAGTACACACATATTTTTCTCCAATTGTTGATACTTCTACTTCAAAAACCAAAACCATTCCTATGGAGAGAACCTTCTTCTTCTTCTTTTTTCCCAATACAAAAAATAAAGAAAAATAAATAAAACTCTTCCTTTTCCCAAAAATCCACAACATGCATTGGTTCCTTTTTCTTGCTTTAAAAGCTCACATTTATCCCACAAATTTAATTAAAAATTAATTAATTTTAATCTTTATCTTCACATGATAATATCTGTTTAAATTTTATAATTTTAATATTTAAAAGAGATAATCTACAATTGTCAACAACATTATTTATTTAAATTAGTTAATTTCTTCCTTTTAATTAATTAAATAACTTTTAGATTACAACATTTAAATATAACATTAAACTTAATTACAATTACCTATAAATAATCATATCAACAAAATAACATTAATTAACCCCATATAAAATAAAGATTAATTAAATAACAACTATTCACAAATAAAATAAATAATCAACAACAACAAACACTGAAACAAAAACAAGGTCACAAAAATGACACCGTAAGACTTACAACAAGAGGACAAACTTGGGATAGGGACACTTCCTTATCAACTCCATTTTCAACATCATACCCATTGGGTTTACGGGACACGCTCAAACCTGTCAAGTAGGTGGAGTCGGTGTCCTGTACCTAAATCCTGCATACAAACAAACGTCAAGTAGCATGTAAATCTCCATTACAGGCACACCGTGAAAGGTAATCATGGGGTAGTAGGGCACTCACAAGCAAGTGATGCTACTTCGTCTTTTCACCAAGACTCACTAGCAAACACATCAGAAACCATAGCAACATAGAATCACAACATCATCACATATATTATTAAAGAAACCAATAGCATAACCAAATAATATGATCATCACATAATGTGTCATCAAACATCATAGGTAATATCAAGTGCAGTAAACCAACTAAACTATGAATCCACACACATACAATCTAGTGAGCTAATCACCATCACAAACCAAGTACAAAACCAACAGATAAGAGTATCAAAGAGTATCAACAACACGAGGGGTATTACAACAATTGATTTCCTTCTTGCGCAAGGTACATTTCTACCCCACAACAGGCATGATAGGCCCCATGTCAAGGGAGTGGCTACTAGAACACACTTGCATTGATTGTACTTGTAGTTCAAAGCCCATATCAAGCCATCCAACAACTTATTAAATACCTAATAGTTGTTAAAACAACAATTTTCAATGAAAAAGCTTTAAGGCCCACCAAAAAGACTCTTGGTAAGCTTCTCTAAAAAAATTAAAAATAATTAGGAGAGAATATTTTGGGATAATCATGCATATTTTATTGAGGAGCATTTTTTTTTTAATTTTATTTATTTAGTTTTCTTCATTCTAGGAGGTATCCCTGCAACCCGGCCTGGCGATTCCCGCCAGTCCTTGCCTTGGGCTTATTTTTGCTGCCAAGTTGGGGAATCAGAGGGGTGAGCTAGGGAAAGACTAGTCCCCCTAGGATCCTCGCAATCACCTACAAATCACACAAATTGGATAAGTTTGAGCCTCGAGGTCGACCTCAGGACCTATATGGGACTAACCCAAAGCCCTTAATCGACTATGCTACCCGTGCGGGCTTGAGGAGCATTTATTGACCACTATATTTTTTTATATGCTAGAGGTGAATATTGTGTGAATATTCATTGGAATCAACATGATCTTAGTGTGACATCATCATATAGATAGTTCTCTAAGCCCCCATCCCATTCTCCATTTTTTTTAAAGGAGTTGTTTTCTTTTTGGCATAACTTGGGCATATGGTACTGAAATTAAAAAAAAAAAAAGATATTATCAAAAAGAAGTTACCAAGAACTTTCTAGTGGTATAGGCCTCATAATTATATTTTTCTACTAGTTTATTTTATTCTCAATTAAAGTCAAATCTTCATATTTTACTTTCAAACTCAAAACTTTTCACCCGTATCTTCAATTTCCATGATTACGGCAATGTTGGAAAGTTATTTTTGACAACTTTAGATCCATATATGCACTTTTTCGAAAAAATTCCTTATGTACATTTTATTCATTTTTTTTTATTTCAATTACTTTGATTTCTTGGAACCTAGAAATGATCTAATTTTGTGAGAGTACTTCATCTGATCTATTTTTTATGTACTGAGGATGTTAGTCTCTTGTTTTATAACTTGATGAAGTATTGTTGGTTTTCCTGTTCATCCTTCTCTAGTCATCTTGGTAAAGGATAACTATGACTCTTGGAAAAATGATATCCCCACACATTTGAGGTGGCTTGATATGGATTGCTGCAAGAATTTGGGTCCACAAAAAGCTCAAAAAGTGGAAGTATCTTTCTTTTTTTTTAAAAAAAATCACACTTGGACTAAAAATTTGATGCACTTACACATTCAATCTTAAAAAAAGTGTTAGTGTAATTAATTAATTATTACACTAGCATAAGTTAACTTAGGTCTTGCATAATTTAGTCCTAGGTTTTATTTTAATAAATCATTTAATAATGGGGTAATGTCCCCTTCCATGTTTGTAGGGATAAGATTCCTTCTAGAAGATGAGTTGTCCTTCTAGAACTTATCTCTATCTAGTAGTTAGGGTTCACATGTTGTCACATGTTATATCATGGAACATGGAAACATCATCTTGCATCTTGCATCTCTCTCATGCCTATGTATTCAGTGCATTTGTACATTTGTAATCATCTCCTAGAGTAGATCAATATAGTCTCTATTTTGCATGCCTAGTTGAAACACTTTCTATGTGGTTGATTATCTTTCCTAGCAAAGGTCCTCCATTGAAGACTATAGCTTCTGGGACCCTATGTATCCATAATCTCAACATGGTATCAGAGCTTGTCCAGTGAAATGTTAGCCCTTGATCAAGAAAGTTGGTGTGCAAGATTCTTGAAGGCTTCCATTGAAGGCTACTTGATTCCACCTGGGGACCAAGCTGATTTTTGAAGCAGATAGAGTCAAATCAGAGCTCGCCATTGTCTTCAAAAGGCCTTGAAACCCTAGGATTTCCTGCCCATTCATCAAAATTAGATTCATCAACCCGGGAACCATAAGAGGTATTTGGGTTTACAAAATCAACCATATGATCCATGCAATTTGCAATAAAAAATAATCTCGGTCAGTTGTCCTCTGAGGAATTTTTTTTTTTAATTGTAGGAACTTTTTATTTTCAAAAAAAATTAGGCTTATTTGTATAGTTTGGCAAAAAATATTTTTCTATAGTTTGCAAAAAAATATTTTGAGTGACCTTGTAATTAAATCATCAGCTAGCCTATCAAGGAGTTTTAATTTTTTAATCTATGGGCTATAGTCTATTGAATCTGTTAGCATTCCATTTGCATATTTTATAAAATAGGGCTTATTTGATTTTTTAATTGCAATTTTTCAATATTAAAAAAATCTATTTTGTTGGCCCATTCATTTTTTTTAAAGATCTGCAACATATTTCTTTTGTCGGCCTATTCAAAAAGTTACAAAGTTTGCTAAAATTATACTCCTATCGACCTATTTAGAGGACCCATCCCATCATCTAACATCAATGGCATCCTTTTTCAGCTCATCCATTGCCAAAATCCTCATTCTGGTTGGTCTTTTGTGCGCCAACATTTGATCTCTTGTCCCGTCCATTGTTCACCATTTGTTTGCACCAGCATTTTTGTCTCCTGTCGGGCCGAGTTGGTCATTCATCTTTCTGACTCCTCAGCATCGACACTGACCATTGCACCCAGCCCATCTGTGAGATTCTTCGATCGCCGGCTATTAGCCCCATGCTCTCGGTCGTATCTAGAACCGAGGGCTCCGTTCATTGGAGGAGCTCTATCGTTCCACCACCTTCACCAATTTTTCCACCCAATAGCCACTTTACCACCACCACATCCGGTGGTATTTTTTTTCAAAGGCCAGCGCCCCTTATGGTCATATCAACGACCAATTTCCAGCCCAAAAAGGCTTATTTTTGGCTCCTCGTGAGCCTACCAAGTGCCTAATCCAAGCCTTTTTCATTTTATCATAACTTTTCACCAGGGTATCAAAAATCTACAAACGAGATATCGTCAGAAATAGAGTTTTAGGTACTTTCTAGTGGTGACATCAGTTCTATGAAATTTTGTTCACAGAAAATTCTACAATGAACTGAAGACAAAACTCTAATCTAGACTCAAAGGCTTGTAACTTCGCAACCGTTCATCAAATTTTGGTGATTCCAGCAGCATCAGGAAGTATTTTCAGAGCCTTTTTTATTAGTCTAGACCCCTTGATTAGTTTCAGTTGCAGGTACTCTTGCATTGATGTTTTTAGTTTAGTGCATTTTTTCAATAAGTTGGATATCCTGAAGCTTGGGAAAAGATTTCTTTATCCAGGGAACATCACTTCAGTTTTACATCATGCTTGGAAGCTTCTATTTGTTGTTGAAGGTCATTTGTCTTTGCTTTTTTTGGAAAACTTTCATTATGGGGCTTGCATATTCTCCTTCTCTAGTTATGTTGCACAAGGGAAACTATAAACAATAGCAGGATGGGATTAACCACCATCTCCAATCACTTGATCTATTGCCTCATTTCTATGGTATAGTTCCTCATCCAAGTGAAGGTATTCATGAACTTGCTTGGAGTTGTAGTAGATACACTATTTTGGAGATAATTGAGATGCAAGTTGATTGTGATGTTTTGAATGCTATTTATCATTGTGACTATCCTCACATCCTTGGTCTAAGATTTTGGAGATATATTGTTATTTAGATACTCCTCCCTTCCTCAATGATCATGATTCAAAATGTCATTCTTCAAATCAAGTACCCCACAATGATATTGTTGTGCAGGAAGTTGATTTCCTTGAATCTTCTGAAGAGTTTCACAAGGTTCCTTCAGGTGCTTCTTCTCCATCAGAGACTATTGGTATCCATTCACATTCAGTAATTCCTTGTCTAGAATCATTGATTGAGGCTTCCACTATCATCATTCATCAGGACACCTTCATTTTTCTAGACTTGACATCACATGATGGATTTGTTTTAGGTATCACTAACTTGGCTACTTCTACAAGTTTGAAGGACATTCTTGAGGGGGTATCACTCCTCTATTCAAATCACACTTTGGAGAGTTCTCTTGAGTCTCCTCATCCCTTTGTCTCGACCTTGATTAGGAATCCAGAGACTATCTTGTAGGCACTTGGTTTCTCTTCAAATATTTATTATATGATACTTCTTCCCTGTCATTCCATGTAGGATTTGAGGTTTCTTCAACATCCACCATTGGATTTATTTCTTCCTAGTGAGAGACTTGTGGTTTGGACACATCTTTTTCTTCAAACTTCTCTCAGTGGTTTTGAGGACACTTCATTTAGGGGGGGCTATCAAGTCTCCATCACATTCACCATATCCATCACATTGTCTTTGGATATTGTTCAGCATTAGTTTTTGCATTATCTTGGTTTGTCACCCTCTTCATTGATTGTGTCATCTTCATCTTTAGACAAGGAGACATTTGAGCAGAGTTCATAGACATCATCAACATCCACTTTCATCCTTCCTTCCTTCAATTTCTATTTGAAATGGGAAGCATCTCTATACTTGCACTTGGTTTTGTTTCTTCTGAAAGGGAGACAAGTTGTTTGTCAACATTGGATCATGTTATGTCTTTAGACACTTACCATCTTTGTAGGTGATCACATATTTTGGGGGGGATATATTGTCTCTCTCTTTCCTCCCTATGGGGGGGGCTAGTGTATTGTATCCATGTGACAGATGGTGTCCTTGGGTGGTATTTGGGAGTCCTCCATCCTTCCCATCCTATCTCACATTTTTGAATTTTCATCTCCTTTTTAGAGAGGGGTTTTGTTCCCACTAGGTTTTGCATCTTCTTCATGTAAATGGGTACCTAACATAGCCTCATAGTTGGGACCCATCATCATCATCATCATCACCACCATTGACCATCTATGCATAATCATTGTAACACCCCACCACACAACCCTAGGGGAAGTTGCAATTAACAACACAAATGCAATAATTTTTTTTTTGTTTAAGAAAAAAAGCATGAAAGTTCTCTACCCATTTCCAACAACCCCTAAGGTTACGAGACCGAGTTTACTTAAACCCAAACAAGAAACATGAATTAAAACCATTACATTTAATTATTTAACAAATTAGTTACACATCCATTCCATACATGATAAAATTACGACAAGGCATAAGAAATACCATATGATCCGAATAATAAACTTTACAATATGATTACAACACTCATTCCCCGAATGAGGTAATTCCAATATCCATGGTTACAAATTACAACTTCCACCTCGATACAAAGAGGGGTAATAAATTACATTAATAACTAAAAGAATAAAGCATGAAGGTACTAGATCCCATGAGCTCTACAACTGGAAACCTCATCCACATGAACAAGAAGATGACCCAATAGATTAAGGTGCATGTTCCACCCAACCATGTGATACCCGAAGGCTCACCCACCATGCTAGGAGATAGTAACAAGGAATTCTAGACAAGACCATCCACCTCTAAACATAGGCTAACTCACACTGACACAACCCAAAAACATGAACCAAACATCCATAAGGATAACACAAGAAAAACTCCAACATCATAGGTCACATTGCTTCTAGAAATAAAATAGGTCAAGTATGATAAGACCATACACATAAACCAAAATACCAAATATTGTCATAGAAAGAGTGTCATCACACAACTCATCATGTGATATCCTCTGGGAAACTTCCTAGGCTCCAACCCCCACTATGAGTTGTCCTAGTGGCCTCTACTGTATCTCGACACCTGTACTCACTCATGCAGAATCAAATACCTCTTGTAAGGACAAGATAGATGACCTTGCCATTCCAAGCATTCCCATCTCATCCCAAGTCTATACAAGCCCTTGCATCCATGAGCAAGGCTCAATTATCTTAATTAATGTTGAAAAACTACCTAACTTCTAAGCATATTGTTTTAGTTATCACTTGATTAAACCACCTCTGAAGGTTTCCCAGTTTACCTCTTTGGGCTCTGGTCCCTAAAAGAAGCCACTCTTCTACTTGACAACATACCAAACAAAACCAATCTCTAAGGGAATCCCAAGTGCAAACCAACAAGATTAAACCACTCCAACTCTAGGAGGAACATAAAATGAAAATCCACTCCAACATAGGAGGCAACAAAAGTCAAAACCCTCTCCAAACACTGGAGGCAACATACACATAAACCACTCCTTCCAAAGGAGGAACGACCATCCTCGTTCATGAAAACTAGGTAAAACAATCAGATACAACTATACGCCCTACCCAAAACAATACAACCATTGAATAACATATTACGACAACCCACACAATTAAATGAAAACCCCATCTGAAAGACTTACCTAAACAAATCACTCCAAATAGAACAAACAACTCAATCAAATAGTTCGCTAGCCTCTAGAAGTAAAACTTAGTACTACCAAAGTACACTAATAAATTTACAATAATAACAATATTTCCCATACAATACCAAAAAGAATTCACTTAAATCAACAATCATAAAAATACACATTCTTTAAATAACTAAAGATGTCTTTCAACATAACAGTATTTTCTCATAAAACAGGAACCAAAGTCCATATATACCTCATATACTTAATCTTTTAACTATTCATATAAGTTCTAAACAATATAATTTTTATGAACCTTATCTATTCCTTGCAATCTGGACAACAAACAACATTCCCCATTCACCATTTAAGGAAATGGAATACAAGAACTTTTAAATAACATTCTACCCATTATAACCACATTGTAATAAAATAATCCTTTTCTTTACACATTTAATATCATCAATTTTGTTCTAATTATAATCCATATAAATTAACCACGTACATAATCCTGACATTTAACAAATACTTTACAAGAACTTTAATATTCCATCAAATCAAATAGGTCGTTGTAAACACATTAACCATATTCATTTCAATTACAACCCTAACCCTTAACAAATATTTAATGTTTGCACTAACATTAATTTCGAAAATACGAGAGCACTAATTTTAAAATCAAAAACTTACGTACGCTTTCCAACTCAAACACAATTATAACTAAACTATTGTTAGGATTTTCTAAATCCAATTCACCCAATAACACCTCACTTGCAAATACTCAAAAGTAAAGAAAATCATATTAGCGACATTAAGAAATTAACACTAATCATTTAATTATGTTTTCTCATTCATACAAAATAATCGATTAAACTTGCTAAATAAAATCATTTGATTAAAATAAATCAATCTTTGTTTCAACTATGCTAAAAATAATCAACTTAAATTTTATCCTTATTTTAATACAACTATATATTAAATATATATCTAAAATATATACATCTAGTGTATATATATGTATATATATATATATATATAATTATATAACTATTATTTAAATAATTCATTTAAACTCAACTAATTAAATTATTTAAAAATACATAATATATATATATACATTAAATATATCTATATATATATATGCAATATATGCAAGCTATATATATACATAATATATATATAAATAATTAATTATAAATTTTTTTATATCAATATTAAAATAATATAGAAAAAGAACAATTTTAATTTTAATTTTTTAAACAAAGAAACCATTATGTGGCCAAGGGGCCCTCCCAAAAGGGAGAGGCAGGCTGCCACGTAGCCCCCCATATGGGGTGCGTTGTGTGAGCAGCACTGCTGCCTGTGAAAGCAGTAGTGCTGCTTCCACAATGCCTCCCATGGGCACTGTGGGAGCAGGGCTACGCCCCCCACCACCCCCCTTCTCTATAGAAATAAAATTTTATTTTTGAAAATAAGTTCTTATAACAAAAACTAACTTCCACTAAATACAATTAAAAAAAAATAGGGCAGCCCCTGTACAGGAAAAATTTCCTGTGTAAAATGTTTTTTGAAATCAAAATTTTATTTTTCGAGAATAATAAAAACCAATATATTTATAAAATATACTTGTATGTATATATATAAATATATAACTAAAATCTCCATTTTCAGCTAAACTATGCAGTTGAACAACAAAATTTTGCAACAAAAATAAGTTTGTCGACACAGCTTTTGGGTTAAGTTTTCAGTTTGGAAAGAAATTTTCTTTTGGATTCTTTCAATTTTTCCATTGTGTGATTCTTGTTTTGTTCTCTTTCCCCTAATTTCAACAGAATTTTGCATGTTTTGAAGCAAATTTACATGGGTTTTCATTGAAATTCAAATAGAATTTTTAAAAAGTTTCCAACAGAATAATGAAATTTGAAACTCTGTCATAATGAAAAAAAAAATCAAAGGAAGAACCTAGTTTATTCTCCAAAGCTGAAGGATTCATATGGTGCTTCCCAATCATTTTTCTAGCCCAGCCAAGAAATTTCAACCTTCTTCTTCGAAATCCAAACAAAGCCACAACAAAACTCTCCACGAAATTGAAAAATTGAAAATTATATGAAATTGAATTTGCTCAAATAGATTTTTCCCCAAATTTAGTCAAACCCCTAAAATATCGTGGAGTCGATGTCTTGTACCTATCAATCTTGGAATAAAGAGCATATCGAACATGCATATATATAACATAATAAACACACCATGAATTGGAAATCGTGGAATCATAGGGCACTCACAAGTGAGTGATGAGATCTCATCCCTTCACCAATACAATCATCATAGACTGACAGTTCCATCATAAACAAATATCTCGTGCAATAACGTGTTACAATAAGTTATCATCATTACACCAAATTAAAACATGTCAAAATAAAGCATCAGATAAGATACATCACATCACACAAATAAATTATATCTCTAAAAATAGCGATCAAATAACACACACATGAGAAAGTATCTCGAGAACCAAAAAGAATATCCAAGCAAACAAGGACATATTGTCCAGCTAGAAAGCAAATCAGAGGAGTATTACATCCTCGCCCCTAGGGTCAAGCTTACTCCTGGAAGCGTGCAGGTACCCCTAGTACAAACTCCATAAAATCACACATAACCAATGGTTCTAAAACTAAACCACTCCATATCTCATCATAAAAACAACAGTAACCTATGCTATAATCAACCCAACCAAGAACACTATCAATCTATACAAATCAACATGGGGAAGTAACCACCAACCAAATCTACAAAACACATATCCATGGATTAACATACATAATACACATATGAACCAATACACATCACTGAGAATCATCACAAGGCCACACATAGTGCATTATCATTACAATGTTAACTCAAGACAAGGTATGCAACATTATCACTTCAACATTCATTTAACATTTTGCATTTTGAATCCAAGTACAATAATTTAATCTCTCATGATTTCATAAGACTTAACAATAAAGTTGGGGACTATAGGCCTCACCAACAAGATGCACCTATTATGCAATTATCATTAACATGCAATGGTTTCACTAATCCCTTTTCTCTAAACTTTTACTTACTGCAAAACTATTTTCTATTCATATTATACATTTTCCATGATTATGAATGCAACTTGGGGACTTAGTTTCTTTACCCAAGGTTTGATCTAATAAAAAAAACCTTCATGAATACATAAGCATTTTATCATAAGACACAAGATACCATGGGTTTCAATACACCACACACTCAAGGACAAGCATCTTCATTAAACCAATGGGAAGAGAGAGAAGGCAAGAGTTATTTATAGTTCTAACATAGGAATGAATGCAATCATGGTTTCATCATCAGACGATCACTTTCACACAAATGCATCAATCATATGAAAGTATCCATGAATCTCTATGAACTAACAACATGATCATTCATTTTCTACTACCATATTTCATAATTTCAAAATAATATAACATGCAAAAGCAACTCCAAAACCACATAGGGTCAATCAGGCAATCAATTGCACAATGGGGTAAAGCACAAGAAAACATGCATTAGATACTTGAATGGTGAAGAAAAACAACAAGATTCTAGAAGAGAATATACACTAAAGGAACTTCTTGGCACCCTCAAGGTCAAATAGACCTTCCAAGAACATGAGCAAAGAACCAAGCAAGGGTAATTTTAGGCAACACATGTCACCTACAACCCACCAACAAGCTAAGGTCCAACATGCTCACCCGCAACATAGGATAGATTGGAGTAATTGATCTCAACCTCTGAAGACTCTCAACCAAGGGAATGGCTCCAATCCTGAAGGGTAAGGCAAGAACTAGGAGGCATCATTCCTCCACAACTCAAGACAAGGTTGGAAAACTCAACCCTCTAAAACGCCATACTAAGGCACTCAAGGAAATAGGTCCTATTACTATCTTGCCCCAACAAGCACTTGGAACACACCCAACAAACACACTACAACCACACTCAAGCACCACTCAAGGGTCAAAAATTTTTACACAATGAAAGAGCCAAGCATCAAGAAGGAGACCAATCAAAACACACTTATTGTCAGGCTCACGGGCCTAACTAACCCCCACCAAAGAATTCATCAACAAGACATGCAAGGGGCAGAAATAACAACAAAACTGGTTGTTGTCCACCACACACAACACACCAAAAATTCACATGCTACACAATTGTCCATAATGCATTCTTCCAGTAGGAGGGATATCGATGCATTGCACACTACACCGAGGGTCCGATCCTTTCCACTGGCTTCCTACACCATTGGACCTACACCACCTCACAAAATTTTTTGGGTAGACAAGTGACATCAAGACAAAAAGGAAAACATAAACCAATGAAAAAAGCACCTAGGTCAATGCCATGGCTCATAGTGCCCAGAGTATAACCTACACAACTAATAGCTTAATGGGTTCCACATTATCCCAGAGTACCCAGTGTTTAAACCTGAGCTCTAATACCATGTGTAACACTCCGCCACACAACCCTAGGGGAAGTTGCAATTAACAACACAAATGCAATAATTTTTTTTTTGTTTAAGAAAAAAAGCATGAAAGTTCACTACCCATTGCCAACAACCCCTAAGGTTACGAGATTGAGTTTACTTAAACCAAAACAAGAAACATGAATTAAAACCATTACATTTAATTATTTAACGAATTAATTACACATCCATTCCATACATGATAAAATTATGACAAGGCATAAGAAATACCACATGATCCCAATAATAAACTTTACAATATGATTACAACACTCATTCCTCGAATGAGGTAATTCCAATATGCAAGGTTACAAATTACAACTTCCACCTCGATACAAAGAGGGGTAATAAATTACATTAATAACTGAAAGAATAAAGCATGAAGGTACTGGATCCCACGAGCTCTCCAACTAGAAACCTCATCCACATGAACAAGAAGATGACCCAACAGATTAAGGTGCATGTTCCACCCAACCATGTGATACTCGAAGGCTTACCCCCCATGCTAGGAGATAGTAACAAGGAATTCTAGATAAGACCATCCACCCCTAGACATAGGAAAACTCACACTAACACAACCCAAACACATGAACCAAACATCCATAAGGATAACAAAAGAACAACTCCAACATCATTAACATAGGTCACATTGCTTTTAGAAATAAAACAGATCAAGGATGATAAGAAGACCATACACATAAACCCAAATACCAACTGTTGTCATAGAAAGAGTGTCATAACACAACTCGTCATAGGATATCCTCTAGGAATCTTCCTAGGCTCCAACCCCCACTATTAGTTGTCCTGGTGGCCTCTACCAAATCCCGACAACCATACTCACTCATGCGGAATCAAATACCTCTCATAAGGACAAGATAGATGACCTTGCCATTCCAAGCCTTCTTATCTCATCCCAAGTTTGTACAAGCCCTTGCATCCATGAGTGAGGCTCAGTTATCTTAATTAGTGTGAAAAACTACGTAACATCTAAGTATATTGTTTTAGTTGTCACTTGATTAAACCACCTCTGAAGGTTTCCCAGTTTAGCTCTTTGGGATCTGGCCCCTAAGAGAAGCCACTCTTCTACTTGACAACATACCAAACAAAACCAATCACCAAGGGAATACCAAGTGCAAACCAACAAGATAAAACCACTCCAACTCTAGGAGGAACGTAAAATGAAAATCCACTCCAACATAGGAGGCAATAGACACATAAACCACTCCTTCCAAAGGAGACACGAACCATCCTCATTCATGAAAATCAGGTAAAACAATTGGATACAACTATACACCCTACCCAAGGAAATACAACAGTTGACTAAAATATTACGACAACCCACACAATTAAATGAAAACCCCATCTGAAAGACTTACATAAACAAATCACTCCAAATAGAACAAACAACTCAATCAAAGAGTTCTCTAACCTCTGGAAGCAAAACTTAGTACTACCAAAGTACACTCATAAATTTACAATCATAACAATATTTCCCATACAATACCAACAAGAATTTGCTTAAATCAACAATCATAAAAATACACGTTGTTTAAATAACTAAAGATGTCTTTCAACATAATGGTATTTTCTCATAAAACAAGAACCAAAGTCCATATATACCTCATATGTACTTAATCTTTTAACTATTCATATAAGTTCTAAACAATATAATTTTTATGAACCTTATCTATTACTTGCAATCTGGACAACAAACAACATTCCCCATTCACCATTTAAGGCAATGGAATCCAAGAACTTTTAAATAACATTCTATCCATTATAACCACATTGTAATAAAATAACCCTTTTCTTTACACATATTTAATATCATCAATTTTGCTCTAATTATAATCCATATAACTTAACCACGTACATAACCCTGACATTTAACAAATCCTTTACAAGAACTTTAAGATTCCATCAAATCAAACAGGTTGTTGTAAACACATTATCCATATTCATTTCAATTACAACCCTAACCCTTAATAAAATATTTAATCATTGCACTAACCTTAATTTCCAAAGTACAATAGCACTAATTTTAAAATCAAAAACTTACATACACCTTCCAACTCAAACACAATTATAACTAAACTATTGTTAGGATTTTCTAAATCCAATTGACCCAATAACACCTCATTTGCAAATACTCAAAGGTAAATAGAATCGTATTGGCAAGATTAAGAAATTGAGACTAATCATTTAATTTCGTTTTCTCATTCATACAAAATAATCAAATCAACTTGCTAGATAAAATCATTTGATTAAAATAAATCAATCTTTGATTCAACTACGCTAAAAATAATCAACTTAAATTTTATCCTTATTTGAATACACCTATATATTAAATATATATATAAAATAAATACATCTAGTGTATATCCATATTAATATATATATTTAATTATATAACTATTATTTAAATAATCCATTTAAACTCAACTAATTAAATTATTTAAAAATATTTCATGCATATATATATTATATATATATGCAATATATACATTATATATATATGCAATATATACACCCTAGATATATATACATAATATATACATAAATTATATATATAAATAATTAATTATAAAAAAATTATTTAAATATTAAAATAATATATATATTATAATAATAAAATAATATATAAAAAAATTAATTTTAATTTTTTTAAATAAAGCAACCATTATGTGGCTGCAAGCCCCTCCCAAAAGGGAGAGGCAGGCTGCCACGCAACCCCCCATATGGGGTGCATTGTGTGAGTAGAGTTGTTGCTTGTGAAGGCAGTGGATCTGCTTCCACAACGCTTCCCCTGGGCGCTATGGGAGCAGGGCTACGACCCTCCCATTTCTATAAAAAATAAAAATTTATTTTTGAAAATAATTTTTATAACAAAAAAAATTCCACTAAAATACAATTAAAAAAAAAATAGGGCAGGCCCTGTACAGGAAAAATTTCCTGTGTAAATTTTTTTTTAAATCAAAATTTTCTTTTTCAAGAATAATAAAAACCAGTATATTTATAAAATATACTTGTATGTATATACATAAATATATAACTAAAATCTCCATTTTTAGCTAAACTGTGCAGTTGCACAACAAAATTCTGCAACAAAAATAAATTTGTCAACACAACTTTTGGGTTAAGTTTTCAGTTTGGAAAGAAATTTTCTTTTGGTTTCTTTCAATTTTTCCATTGTGTGATTCTTGTTTTGTTCTCTTTCCCCTAATTTCAATAGAAGTTTGCAAGTTTTGAAACAAATTTACGTGGGATTTCATTGAAATTCAAACAAAAGTTTTAAAAAATTTCCAACAGCATAATGAAATTTGAAACTCTTTCAAAATGAAAAAAAACAAATCAAAGGAAGAACCTAGTTTATTCTCCAAAGCTTGAAGGATTCAAATGGTGCTTCCCAATCTTTTTCTAGCCCACCCAAGAAATTTCAACCTTTTTCTTTAAAATCCAAACAAAGCCACAACAAAACTCTCCACCAAATTGAAAAATTGAAAATTATATGAAATTGAATTTTCTCAAATAGAATTTTCCCCAAATTTAGTCAAACCCCTAAAATATCCCATCCACCAAATTTATTGCAATTTTGGAGATATTTCCATTTCTTTTAAAATTTAAAACAAATTTACTTTCCAATTGAAATTTTATGCATTTCAAAATTTCTTTTTAACTAAAGAATTCAAATTTTTGTAAACAATTTATTTTATCTATAATTTCCAAAAAGTGAAATTTAAAACATATTTTCATTTTTATTTTAATTTAACTCTAAATATCCAAACATGATTTCCATTTTTATTTTTATTTAAATCTTTTCATCCAATAATGCCAAAACAACTAACTTTATTTAATTTATCACCATTAACCTAATTAGTCAATAAAGTAAATCTAATTTTATTAATTAAAATCAAATTAATCAATAAAATAAATAGCATTTCAACATTGCAACTAGATATATTTAATAATCATTACAACTACACCCACCATTTAATAACCTTATAATATGAAATTAAATAAATAACCAAGGAGGAATGAACCAAATTAAAACAACTAAACCCGATGACAACCCGACGACACACTATGACTAGGGTGATGACTTGGCACAAAAAACCTAGCTACTCTCTCCCAATTGATTACCATTGGTCAATGGACATGCTCAAACCTGTGAAATTAGGTGGAGTCAGTGTCCTATACCTATCAACCTGCGAACAAAGAGCATATCGAACATGCATATATATAACATAATAAACACATTGTGAAGAGGAAATCTTAGAATCATAGGGCACTCGCAAGCGAGTGATGCAATCTCATCCCCTTCACCAATAGATTGACAGTTCCATCATAAACAAATATCTCATGCAATAACGTGCTACAATAACTAATCATCATTACACCAAATTAAAACATGTCAAATAAAGCATTAGATAAGATACATCACATCAGACAAATAAACTATCACTCTAAAAATAGCGATCAAATAACACACACATGAGAAAGTATCTCGAGAACCAAAAAGCACATCCAAGCAAACAAGGACATATTGTCCAACCAAAAAGAAAAATAGAGGGGTATTACAATCATTGCATTTTCCTCCCTAATTTGAACTTATTGGGGGTGTTAGTGTACTTAATTAATTATTACACTAGCATAAGTTAACTTAGGTCTTGTATAATTTAGTCCTAGGTTGCATTTTACTAAATCATTTAATAATGGGGTAATGTCCCCTTCCATGTTTGTAGGGATAAGATTCCTTCTAGAAGATGAGTTGTCCTTCTAGAATTTATCTCTATCT